>LPNX010430322.1:16398-132600 GCA_001517045.1 Pseudotsuga menziesii
TTGCGCATCGAAAGGAATGTCACTTGCAAACATATGTTAGCACGACTAACTAATAGTCCGATTCAAATAGCAATATATCTTTTTCGGCCAATATTATTTTAATCCTTAAGCTTAATAAATTGAAAAACTTACCGCGGGGCCCTTTAGAGAACTGTCGTTCGGCTTCGCTGAAGCTTCCACGCGGGAACCCCTCGAGCTTGGAAGTTCGTCCTGCTTACTGTTAACCTAGACAACCACTGGTGCAACGCTATGTGGATACTACCAAAGAAAATTTCATAAGCATCACAAAAACATACCTTTGTAAAAATTCACATTCTCTTGCGGTGCAGCTTTCAGACCGACCTCAGCAAATCAAGCACTGATTTCCCTCACCAAGGGCCGTCAGAACCTAGCCCGTGAAGTAAAATGTAAACCCCTCTTGAGCAGGTACTGAGTTCAACCGGCAACGGAACCAATTTGTTGGGCAATAGGGCAGACCCGGGTTTAAACCTTTAGTGTCGCACCAACAAAAAGACCCACAGTGTTGGCCCTTTCGGCAACAACCTGCGCGCAGGTTGCAGTCTCACCCGAAACAGCTATGGGGTGCCGCAGAATCAGGTTTCTGCAAGCCGAGAGGGGGATTACTGTACCTTAGCCTTTAACAATATTATTAATCAATACTCTAAAATCTCTACCATTCATTCACATACAACTTCGCAGATAATTAAACAGTCGTTACTTGCTCAACCCACTACAGGGAATTCACAGCGAAGCTAAATATTAACAGTGATCTTAACTTATCAGATGTATACAGTTATTAATGCATAAAAGACAACAGAAACACAATAGCACAAGAAACCACAACACCGGATATAACGTGGTTCACCCCCAGTGTAGGGGTTACGTCCACAAACTGCGGTCTATTCAACTTGCTACAAAATCCACAGTTTGATCTGCGCACTCAGCTGCAGATCCCTTCAATCCTTAAAAGCCGTGCACACAGTAGCAGGCCCCTGCACACTCAGCTGTAGGTCTTTCCTCAATCTTCCTTACGAAATCCCTCTGTGCACACAGCTGCAGAGGTCATCCACGCACACAGCTGGGACTTAACCTTTCCTTACAATATCAGCCTTAGCTTCGTCTTAACCTTTCTTTTCATCAAAAATACCTAACCTATCTTCTTTGCACAAGCGCTTATTTATACTGCACGATTTTACAAAACCATGGTCTTAAACCATGGGCACCCAGAACCCTAAACCCTGGATTTCAATCAAGGGTTTATTACAAACAAAAGTAGTTTTAACTTCCCCCGACACCCCTAAGACTGTTTTGACCCATATTTCTACTTACAAACTTTCTGCTTAACCGCGGGGTTACCCAATCATGGAGTATGCGTCCCAACAATGCTCGTTATCTATTCTCAGCCGTTGTAGCGTTATTGTTGACCGGACATGTAGGTTTCTTGTCCTTTTCCTAGTAAACATTTTGTTAAAGCTTGTAAGTTGTCCGTCATCATGGATGGTTAGGTTTGGCCAGGTATATAGGGGGATTTTGTTCCCTGTTTATTTTTGGTCGGAATGTCACGGAGTATTTTTTCCCTAGTTAGTAACCTAATCCATATGCATGTTCAAAGGAATTTTTCACCCAGTCAACTAGGTTAGAAGTGAGTTCTCAGGAAGCCGAGCATTGCACCCATATGAAGATAGTTGGGCGCTCATGCATGGGCATTGGTTTGAGCTGCAGTTCTCCCTTTCTATGCAAATCCCATAGGTGGAAATTCCTTAGATATCAACCGTGGGATTTGTGGCATTATTTTAACCCAGGGCATCACCGTCATTTTTGGTTCTTCAAAGCTTTGTTGTGCCTGTGAGAGAGTTAGGGATGTTTTGGGGGTTTCAGTTTTTTTAAATAGACCTCGAGGTTTTCGACTATATTTTCCCACATTTCAGTAGTTTTTCTTTTTAACTGTAACCTTGAGCCGTGTGTTGTAGTGTCATTTCTAATGGAAGGAAATGATAGGGTAAGGAAGCTTTAAGGTTTGTTGCTGAAATAATGTATATGTATGTATGATTTCGCTTACATTTTTCATATGGATGCTAAGACAAGTTTGTTTTGCAGGTACTATTTACTACCGAAACCATGCCGAAGAAGGGAAGGAAGAAGCTTAAAATCATGGAGAGCAACTTTGACACAGATATTGTTGAAGTCCTGCCTGCAATAAAAGTCGAGATAGTATACGAAGACACTAAAGTAGTTACAGGGGTAGAGCCTGAGCTAAAATGGA
Organism: Pseudotsuga menziesii; assembly: GCA_001517045.1. NCBI lineage: Eukaryota > Viridiplantae > Streptophyta > Pinopsida > Pinales > Pinaceae > Pseudotsuga > Pseudotsuga menziesii. The sequence continues at coordinate 18,662 of LPNX010430322.1, forward strand.
GCCAGATATATCCTATGATGGCTGAGAGGAAAGTGCCAGAAGCTGGATTGGGAGATCTAGCTCTGTACGAGAATATTTTGAGGCCTGGGTTAACCAAGATAACCACTAGGCCAGAGGTTTTTCCATGCGCAGAGGTCATTGGATGGTTGTTGCTGAAAATAGACACGGTGGGGATGGTAATAAATGATGAATAGGGCAAGCCTGTTGCATCATTCGCACCAGCATTCATTTCAAAAGCATACAGTCTACCAGAAGTAGAAATAAGTGTGACCACATATTGGGTCAAGAGTGTTAAGTTTGACTATACAACAATAGTAAAGGGGATGATGACGGAGGGAAATAATTCCAGACATAAGCAATCAAGAGAATATGAAATAGCTAATATTTGAACCCCATTTAGAATAGTAGCATTGATGTTAAGCATGCTGTATGGTAGGTCTAACGGAAAAATGTATAATTTTGGGTGGATTCCCCTCATGTATTATGTGGCAATGGAGGGAACAATTTTTAACTAGGAGGATATTGCTACTAGAAACTTGTCCAAAGGTATCAAGGAAGCTAAGGAGGGTTTAAAGCAGAGAAAATCATAATTCTTTATGTCATCCTTCTTGATAGATTGTATACTCTATAAGCACCGGTTTGAGAAGCTGAATTGTGTATGGGTAGAGGGGAAGGCTCCTATTTACATTGCATATCAAATTATGGGAGCCCACAAATATCACAATCATTATCAGTTAATTTGTGAAGAATTCATAAATCCCCTATATAAGTTAATCTTTTATAATACTTTCCATGTTTGTCAGAAGGAGAAGTAGAGTCTATAAAAGAATATGGTGACTATTTTTCACCAAAGAGGGCACTTATCTGAGAATGTATGGAGGCACTAGAGCACCCTCACTACTTGCCATGTATGCAATAGACTACATAGTAATGAAGGAAGCAGTCAGACAGGTATTCATAGATGGTTTTGGAAGCCATTTGTTCGATATTAAGAAATTTTTTTCCCACTAGTACCTTTTCATGTGGGAAGTTACAAGTTTAACAAAGTCAAAAGTGCTCTGGATTTCGTCAAAGAGCTGGAAATATTCCACTTTGGGGAGAAAAGATTCCATAGGAATGATTCACAAGGAAAGTTGGCAGCTCACAAGGTAAATTTTGAGTATGTAGACTACATATACAAAAAAGATAAAGTATTCAGAAATGCCTATAGTATGGCATCCTTGAGCAAGAGGTTAAAAGGAAAAGCATTTGGTGCTAAAGAAAGTAGCAGCAATAACCCAAAGCCAGACGAAGGAGATGAGGAAGCTGCAAAGAAAGCTCAAGAAGAAAGCACTTGTAGGATTGCAATAGGAGCAAAAGGGTTATTGGCAGAAGAAGCACAGAAGGATCAGGCAGAAGCTGCTAAGAGAAAGAGCACAGAAGCTATTTTGAAGAAAATGGAAGATTTGTAAAAGGCTTTGGATAAAGGAGATTCAAGCTCTAATCAAAGCATACAACATACAGGAGGGCAAGGCTAGGATACTGATGAAGTTCAAGTTGGTGTAGGTTCATAGAAAATCCCTATGTGGGATAATCCATAGAACCTACCAGCCACATCTAACAGCATCCTTATAGGAGGTAATGTGCCCACAGCTGAAATGGCACTCATACCTTTTACACCATCAAAGAAATACAATGTGGCATGTTTATAGGATATTCATTTTGATCCTAAAACTACATTTATTACATGGAGGATAGAGAAAAATTTGAAGGTAGGAGCTCAACCAACGGTAACCATAGTGATGGAGAGAACATTCATGAAAAATGTAGAAGATCATTCAAAGGAATTGGCTTCTATGGGCATTGCAAATGCCTATGCAAATGATCACAATTTGGATAGGATTATGGAAAACATTGAGCAATACAAGTGGAAGATGGCTAAAATGAAAGAAGTGTTGAGGAAAGAAGAAAGGGTAGGAAGAGAATTCAAAAGAAAATATGAGGCCACCTTATCAGAGTTTGAAAGGCTTCAGCAGAGACATCAAATCTCAGAAGTAGAACGAGACAGTTTGAAATCATCAATTGAAGAATTGATTAAGGATAAAGGAAGTATGGAAAATAACGTGGCAGAGTTGGAGCTGCAGAAGACTACTACTGAGGAGAAAGCCAAGCATTATGAAACCCAAGTAGCAGCATTGGAGACCCAAAAGGATTCATTGGAAGTTTTATAAAAAGAAGAAAATGAGCAGAGAACGGATATTGATGAAGCATGCCCTCATGCTTAGAATTAAAATTCATCAGATGCAATCTCAAATAGCAGATGAGATGTTGAAAGTTTGACAAGTAGAAACGAGGTTGGAGGAGATTGTGAGTACAACTTCTTACTTTTTAGACAGGACCCAGGATATTCTGGAAATTTTTCAAGGACATTTAACTTGGTTGGAAACAACCAAGGAACCTCCATCTAATGCACCCATCAAAGACTTAGAGACAATGAAGCTAGAGTATGAACTGATAGAATTCAGGAGTAAAGCTATAGAGGAATTGGTAAAGGAAGTCCGTAGGACTAAAGGTGTTTGTACAGAATTCTATATAAAAGTTCTCACAAACTACAATCGTTGTCAAACATCTACAAAGAAAAGGTTAGAAGAATTACCTGACATGAATCATTTTTAAAGCGATTATAGGTCAGATGGCAGGAGGATGAACTGGGTATTCAGCTAGTCAAAGGTTTAGATGAGAAGGTGTTGAAAAATGTAATAGCCCAGGTAGCAGTGAGCAATCATCTATTGGAATATCAACTTCATTTTATTCTAGCCAGAGTGGCAAATATAAAATCCCAAGTTGCCAAAAATGAGATCACTATCAGATTCCTAGAGCCATCAGAGTTTGAGACTATAGTGGCAGATGCAAATATTTGGAAGAAATTCATAAATGATGTGGCTGGGTACACTTAGTATTTTTGTTTTATTAATACATTTTGTAATATTTTCCTAAGTTAGAAGTCCACTAGGATACAAAGTAATTTTTGAAACTGATTTGTAAAAGAAGCCCAAAGGGCAAGGGAGACCAAGAGACATTTGAATTTGTATAAAGAGAGATCAAGTCGATAGAGTAGAGGACCTTTTTTCATGTTATTTTTCTGAAAAGTTATTGTAAGAAGAACTACTTCCTCTTATAATAAAAAAGTTATATTTTATGCTGGAGAAGGCATTGTGAAGTCTCAAATACATGCTATAGATTGGTTGAATGTGGAATTACTTCTGTTTCAACTTTTTCTATGAATTGTGAGATCGTTCTAACTTACGAATTATTTTCATGTTATGAAGGATTTCCTGTTTATTTTGTGAAACTTACACAGTATATTGAGTAATGAATGTTTTAACTAACAATGAGCTATCTCTTTGTTTATCTTTCTACTTACATTCATGTATTCTGAATTATGAACAACTATCAGTAATATTCTAAATGCATGTTTTACAGCACATTACTCATCATTAATTACAATATTTCTCCATGGGGATAGGTTAGGTATAATTAGTTAACATTAGCATAAGTTGTTCTTTGTTTATGACTTAGAAGCGAAAGAGGTAAGATGAGAGGTAAGAACCTGTGCATCACATTGTGAACTCTTCATTATCTCTATCGATTGCACTTAATTAGGCACTTGCATATCATACATAAACATAAAATTAAAAAAATAATACACTTAAACGATGGACCGGGCCGCAACCAGTAAAACAAGCTTTAACCGTTACTTGACCTACAGTAGTCGGACCGTAAACTGGATGGATTCCCCATACCAACAATAAAGAGCTAGTTGGGAAAACTTATTGGGGAGAATCCCTATCATTGTTACCTAGGATTTTCTAGGCCTCAAAAGGGAGATGCATATGAAGGCTTGGCTCTAGACTTAGCCACTGTGCATGGAAATTCAGGGGCGTAGCCGAGTTGGGAAACAATAGATGTGTTACTGGAGTGATGCGACATCAAATAAGAGGTTGTGTATAGGTGGGAATGCTAGGTAACAGATCCAATGAATCCATCAGAGGCATGGGATTCCCCCTAGAGTATCTCATCGTGAGGATCCAACATGAGGAGCATCAAGGATGATGGTGTATAGATAACCCGATTAGGCATAGATAAGGTTGAAGTATTGTGCTTTGAGTATTGATTTTTCCTTATTTTTTGAACGCTCATATGTAATATCCTTGGAGATAGGGGGTAGTAAGGTTTTAAGAAACCAATCAAGGAAAATATTGTCATCTAACTAGATTTTTTAGAAACTACGACAATGATGACACTCATGGATGGCATCTGTGATATGGGTAGTTGTGTTATGTCTATAGGATAACAATATTTCCATGCCATCATCATAACCAATAGATAGCTCAAAGTACTTGAGGAACATCGAGGATAAAGATGAAAAATCAGGATAAGTGACATGGGGTAGCTCATTGTATCATTTGGCTACGAGACTGGTGAGTGTGTGCTTGAATAGACACAATCAAATAGAATCATCCACTATGCTATTATAGGAACACCATAAGTAGAATATCATTATATGGTTCTAAGGGTCTTCTCTTGTATTTCCCTCAAACTTAGGGATGTCCGAAGGGAGTTTGGTAGGCATGGGAGGCCACAACGGGTCATGATGGATGGGGCGATTCATTAATGTTTCTTAATATGACACATTGAGACTAACCATGAATGGAATACTAGGAGTTGGACTAGATCTGGGAGGGCCAGCAGTGGTGTTCGGGTTGGGGGGCATGTAGTAACCACAAAGAAATCAAGGTTGGCAGGGATGACTTTTGATAATAGAAGTAGTCATTGGAATGATGTGAATAGTTGTAATAGAGGTAGAAGGGCTAGTGCCCCCATGAATGAATGTATGAATGGTGGCTAGAACGGGGCCACATTAGTTGGTAGAATACTAGGGATAGTGTGTGCGGTGACGAGGGGCCCACTAGGACCACGAACTGTAGGTCTAGAAGAAGGGATATCCATTATAATGGGTGGAGCACTCATAGGTCCACTATCAAAAGTCCCCCCTTAGAAGGGGTTGGGAGGTACACTAGCCATGGGGCTAGATGGAGCAGTGAACAAGGTAGGATTAGATTGATAGGAATATGAATCTGACTCAAATACAATGGGACGTGGTTCTAAAGGTGGTGAATGACGGTGCATATGGATCTGATTATGGTGGTTCAAGGAACCGAATCGAGGGGTATGCCTTGTAAGTCTCTAGGAGTAGAGTGGGGGATAAATGGTGATTTGATGGTGTGTTATATGATGAATGAAGGATCAATGGTGCAAAACACAAGCTCAAAAATCCAACTGCAGTTGTGTGTGTAGAAGGAGAGCCAATAAATGGCGGCACATGGGCCCAAAAACCAAACTCTAAATTTGAAATGCAACATCATGTCACAACAAGTGAGTCTACAACAAAATAGGCTAGAAATCCAATAAGCATCATTACCTATGAATAAAATGATGCACTAACATATAGGGTATAAGTGCAAGAAAGGAACTAGCTATAGGATGGAATCCCCTCACAAATTGTATCCTCTACTAGGTGATGAAATCCATAGTCAATCAATACAAAATGGAAGAACAAAAGGCTAAGAGAATACCACTACCAAGTGGGACCTTGGGTAAACAAGCCCAAAGAGACTGGAAACTAGGATACCTCTTTCATGACACATTTGGGATGGTTTCATGGCACTTCATCCCTTTGGTCCTCGGTACTTGTCATGGGGACTAAAATGTGTGAGGAGGACTATGAAGAGATATCCTTCGATATAGAGTGGAGTGTGGTATTCGAGCTAGAATTATGGAATCCCTTTGTTGTGTCTTACCCATGCAAAGCAAGAGGCCCCCCAATAAACTGGTGGTGACCGTTTCAACAATTACTAGATGATTTTGGTTCTCTAGAAGACAAAAACTATGTCTTAGATGTAAGTGACAAAGGGGGTTTATTTGGATTCGTATCCCCAACCCCCTAACCTAACTACAATATTGTTTTGGTCCTCAAGTGATGTTACAATGTTGGTTGAATTAAGGTTAATTTTAGGCTTAGCTTCGGGTCATGGACCAAGCATTCAGATTAAGGTGTGAGATGTGTGCACAAATGGAGTGTGATCTCTAAAATTCAGGTCTCTCTGCTAGAGACTAATATACTAAAAAGAAAGTAATACTACTGGAAGTAAATGCTTTTCAACAATTAAAAACTAATCTTTCTAGATCAAATGAAATATGCAAGAAAATAAGCACTCTAGGAACTATATAAGGTGTAAAAAACACATGGGGGGTTCTCGTCTACCAAGCTCAAGCAGGATAGGATCGAATATAAGCAAACGGTGACTGCAAAAACACCAAGGGGTTGTAACCAATCAGATCTAGAAAAAAAAATCATGAAAAGGGAAGAACACATACAAGGGGGTCTGGAATGGATCTAAAGCAACTTAAATAGTTGGAAAATCGACAAGTCGCACCTATCGTCGGAACATGTGTGGTCGGGTTTTCACATGATTCAGAAACAACTGCAACCGAGACCAAAAAACGACTGAAAAAACACAAGTAGCACATAATGGGGGGTTTAGTGTGACAAAGCGCACAAAATTGGGTCACTGAAGCGAGTTGGGTCTCTCTAGAAGGAAGAAAAAGAGTAATATGGAATTTGGATCCAGGTCACACTTAACTGGGAAAAAGGTGTAACCTAGGTCACGCTTGGGAAAAAAGGTGCGACCTGGGCCGTGCCTTCTGTCCTAAAAGGTGCGACTCGACCGAAACTGGAAATTTTTTCTGGAAAAAATGTCGGTTAGGGCCTGGGGGGAGGAATTGTAAAAGGACTGGTTTCGATCTTCTAAAAGGGGGTCAAATCTGTGACGGTTGAGGGTACCCAAGTGAAACAAACCAGCAAATAGAAATAATAAATCTGCAAAACCAAAGATCCAAGAAGATCGATCCATTGGGGTGGCCAAAAATGTAGTGGAGATTTCTCTCCAACTACGTGAAAAAGTACCAACCTTATATCAAAGGGATCTGAAGGTAGAGTTCATGGTGCAAGGGAAAAAATTCAACCTTGAATTACAAGAAAACAACAACAAAAACTATATAAATAATTAATAAAAAAATTGCAAGTACTCACACCTTTATAAATGGGCCACTGCAACCATTTGAGGAGTTAGTCCAATGGCTCCCACGATCCGGTTCTCTGATTTTCTCCAACAAGGGTTGTCAACAGGAATGGAGTCAAGAGTTGTATGGAGTAAACTCAACATACAAAGTGATGTGGGAAAATATGGCTAAAAGGTGAGAAGAGTGACTAAAAAGTGTCTTTTGGGACTTAAATTAAAAGTCTGATAAAAAGTGTTTGCAGGGAGACATTCACAATGTATTTATGGGATGATCCAATATTTTGTTGCCCATGGTATTGGTCCATGGTTTTATGTAGTGCGTGGTATTGGTCCATGTTTTTTTTACCCATTCTCATTTTAGGGTTTCTTTGTCATTTTTTAAGAAAATGGTGTTTTGTTGCAATAAATGCACATCTTCCCTATAATTATGAGGGAAGGAGTAATGACTATTTGGACTGATTTAGATGGAATTTAATTATGAAGGTCGAAATGGATGGAATAATGATGGGATTATGATGTATAATTATGGTGTTGACCATAGAGATCTATGGGGACATTTTTGTGTTAATAAATGTTGAGATGGATAAGAGGTTCTTCTTGTTCATGGGTTAAATCCTTATGAATCAAAGTACACATTCCCTATTGCTTGAGGAATCTTCCATTGTTTTCTTCTTAGATGGCTTAATGCATCAAACATATCCTTTGGATTGTTGAAATATGACACATGTGGGATCAAATGGTCCTTGATGGAATCTACAATTGGCTTTGACTAGCTTCTTATTATGCTTAGCTTTGTCCTTGTCTACAACTTCTCTTTTGACATAGTCTTCCTGGCCATGATATTTTGTATGAGAAGCACTTTATACTTCTATTCCCAGAGTTTCTCGGCTCCTTCAATATTATGCTCAAGATTGGTATTGTTTATATTCATGATAAAGTGAGAGCCTCAAATGTAAATAGAGAGAATAGAAGATAACAATGAAATTGCAACAATTGGATGCTTGCTTTAGTTCTTTTATGGAATGCTTGTTTTGGTGGGCCTAGGATTTAATAGAGAAACCCTAATTTTACAAGTTTGTAATCTTGAAATTATGTTTGGATAGAAATATTCTCCTCCTTTAAGCGAGTTTTCTAGTGAGTTCCTTTTCCAAAAACTGTGGAAGGAAACTCCAAAAACTTGATGTCCTAGTTCCTTCCTGTAGTGTCCTATAGTGTCTCATCTTAATTTTGATGTATCTCTAAAATTTATGATACTCAAGGTATGAAACTTAGTCCTAAGATATTCTGACCTATCTTCTTTCCAACCCCACAGGTTAGAGAAATACTGGATTAACCAAATGGAACTTATACTAATTTTTCCAAGGTGACGTGTTTATGGACTAGTTCAGTATAACGAACTTGTATAGAATTTCACATGTCATTGTTTCAACTTCAGTATTTGAAACTTGCACCATAGAAACTAAAGTCCTTTCCCTATATGCAACATCTTACGAAATTATATATGGATCTTCCTATCCCAAGATATATCAATTCTCCCTAGGTCACCTATTTAAAGTTGAATTCTAGAAGAAGTAGAAACCCTATTTTGGAGGGATCATATCTCCTAAAGTATACAAAATATGAGGATGAAACTCAGACAAAAGGTACATCAATATTTCATCTTTGGTATTCCAAGTTTCATCTCTCGAGTCTTCTCCAAATTCGAGTTATAGCGAAAAATTCCAAGATGACTAGATTTTTCCTTCTAGGGTTTTCAAGCATGAAACCCTAATCTCCATTAGCTATAGATGTAGTATTATTTTGGCTGCACAGTTTCTTATTTCAGGGTGTCTCTGATACCATTTTAGAGTTATAATGGTTATTCAATATCTTAAAACATTTAGCATCATAACATCATAACCATATGCAATAGGAACACTTGAAAAATAGACAAGTGCAACACAAAATAAATAAACAAGAATTTTATCGTGGGAAACCATACAGGAGAAAACCCAACAACTTCTTCTGCATATATTTGTCACTTAGTACAATGTCATATAGATATAGAAAAAACCAAAAGATAATATGTCTTTTGTTTCTTCTTCTTCTTCACCAGTGAACTTGTGTTTCTTTTCATTGGAGCGAACTTACTTGAGCTTGCAGTGTGTCCAAATGAGGGAGGGTGCCTCCCTATTTATACAAATCATGTATCAATGACATTTTTTTCCAACATGGTCAACTATTGGATCCTGTTGGGCTAACCGATCCTAGGAGGACTCAAAAATACATTTTACAATATTCTTTTTGGAAACTATTGCCTTGACTTAGAACGAAGGTTTTACCTCAACTCTTACATGACCAATTACAATAATGACACCTTGCAATTGGAGGGAAAAACATCCCCAAAAGAAGGTAAAATAAAAGTACAAACAGATATAATAATAATATAAATAATACAATGAAGAATTTATTCTGAAGTTACATTTACAACAACAAATGTACGATAGTATAGTTGAAGCTACACATTTGTGTGAAGTCCTCAAGAATATATTCAAAATTATTCCATGACACTTCATCAATCCAACTACAATCTATTATAGCAATAAGCATTGGTCCACGGTTTAATCTTTAACATCTCTTTTGCAAAGTTATGAAATCATAACTGCCATCTTTCTAAGAATTTAGGTTCCTAGGAAAATTCCTCTTATTCTTCTAATGAGGATGACTATATGGCCCAAATTTATATTATAATAGAACCAATGATATAGGCCCAATTTTTTGTTCATCGAAAGGAGCAAAACAACCTTGCATATAAACAGTAATGTCATTGTAACAACATTCTCAATTTATGGATCATCGGAGATAACTAATTCATCATACAATTCAACACATTCAATAACATGTTTCTCTTCTAGAAACTTAGTCCGGACACCTCCAACAACAAATAATACTCGTATGGTGTTGAAAAAACTAGGTGTATCAGAATCATATCCAAGACATGTTCTTGGTGACTTCATTTCAAGGATAATAGCAGTGAAAAAACCATGTACATTCTTCCCACATCCTCCTCTATATCCCATATTGCTTAGTAGTTAAGACCATATTCCTATAATGTGTTTCTCAAAACTACAAAACTAGGATAAACAACATCAATAGCCAACAAATCATGAGATAAAGTAAAAACGTCATCAACATCTTTCTTACAGACAAAAAAATTACAACCAGTTGGGATACAAGCAAGATTATCAAAGGTAGGAAAAGAAATAGGTGATTTGGCAGCTCAACAACATCAAGGAATTTCTTCTTATCTTCCTATAGTTGATTGATATGTAGTTCAAGACTCTACTTATAGTCCTGCAAATCCTTAACAATCACATCTTTATCTATTAGTTGTAGCAGCAAAGCATCATAATAATTTCTTTTAGAGCTTGATATTCATCAAACAAGTGATTATTATCTTCTTGAAGAGGAGTAGTTTCTTCATGAATCTCATCAATAGAATAGGTTTCCTCATTAGTTAGCTAGGTATTATCTTCCTTCAGTCTACAAATATTCTCTTGCAAGGAAACAATTTCTATATGAGAAACAACCTTAACTTTGACTCCAAATCATCAATGAGATGGGTTTGTCTCCAAATTCATCCTCAACATTATGGAAAATATTTTCCATTGTATTCTTTAGGGAAGCCTTCATGGTTTTCTCATCCATTCTCTATAAACAAAAGTTTAGAAAAGAGAAGCTCCATCTTCAAGCAAGGAATGTGAAACATTTAACTGATTGTTTAATCCTTTGTTATCTTCCTACAACTAGGAAACAATAGCGTGCAAGGAAACAACCCCCTATTGAAGTCAATCATGGAATTCTTGTAAAGAAACAACTTTATTCTCACAAACCTCCTTCAATCTCAATAATATCAAGGCTTAATCTTCGATAAAGGCACCTATCTTTAATAGACTTTCAAAGTTTCACAATCAAGGAACAATAATGCAACAACAATAACTACAAGGATGATTTTAGTCCTTTTAACCAAATAAGTATATTTAGGTCCAATGCATAGAAAAGGTAAAAATTATTTCATTCATTACTTAATATACCAAATGATAGAATACTCAATTACTCAATAATTCAATCACCTAAATGAAACCAATCGATGGACAAACCAAGTGCTAGTTGATTAAATAGACTTTAATCAATTCTCAATCTACAACCTTTACAAATTTATCAAGTTGAAAACTCTAAGATGCAAGTTGAACCCTCTAGTTGATGGCTCCATAAGTCAACAATATAAACAATTATAGGGAAACACAAGCTATACCAAGGCATCGACCTTTGGTCAGTCACACTTTAAGGTAGCTCGTTGACCATATATGAGGTCATATTTAGTCTATCAAACTGTCATCGATCATACTCTATTGAGGCATAAAAAATGAACTAGGAGCCACATGGCAGGTAGAGGTTGAACCACACAATGATGGGTGCAAAAAATGTAGAAAATAATCCCCCCCATACTAACATTTTTCTACAAGCCCACATTTGCAAATAAGTTACTTTAAAATAAGTGACAATTTTATCAAACAAATGAGAATCACTTTTACAATATAGTTACTTTAGAAATTAAGTTACAAAAAATTCTTCAAAAAGTAACAAAAAGGACTTGAACCCAAAAACTTTTGTACTTAATAAAATAAATTTCAATCAAGGGAATTAAACAAAAGGTTTAGTAATATCATGGAGGAGAATGTGGGTGTTGGTTTTTTTGTTGTTGGAGAACATGCTTACCCAACAAACCTTGCATTTTTTCCTACAATACACTTTACAGTACCGCACAAAAACAAAAACAAAAACAAAATTTCAAAACATATATTTCTCAAATTTGGGATTATTGCTTGGTTTTCTTATATGAAAAATGTTGTTTTCTCATTGTCTTTTATTTAACATATCCCCACAAGGGACATGGAAAAGAGGATAAATAGTTAAGAAACACTTTTTTTTTCTAGTTCGCACAAAGAACATGACAAAGAATATACATAGACCAAAGAGGTAACAAATTGGGAATAAATAATAGAAAACCAAGCTAAAATATGAAAGAATATGAGAATTATTTTAAAAAAAATCCATAAATGTAAACACTATTCCTTTGATATGGTAAAATAACTCTATCTTGGGAAAATGAAATCCATTTCAAGTCAAACAAAAAACATCTCCAATTGAAGAAACACTCTAGATACAATGGAATACCTCTCTTATACATGGAAATAACAAAATCCAAAAATCATTTGATGCACACATATACATTGGTTCAAGTCCTAGGTCAACAAAAAAGTGATTCTTCATATGTGCATGGTTAAAAGGTCATAAAAAAGGGAAACAATCCATGACCCAAACCAAACAAATACTTAAGGCAACACATTAATACAAAATTAAAAATAATTTTCATATGGGTTTCTCACACCCTATTATCAAACAAATGAACTTCCATTCTCTTTAAATAGAGATCATAGAGCAAGGTGAAGGTGAAGATGAAATATACAGTGTTAAGCCACAAATCAATAGTCATTAAAATCAAGGTGAAGATGAACTATTAGATCACTCTATGTCTATACCATATCGTGATCATTAGATTAGATAAGTATAAGTGCATACTAAAGAAACACATTTTACCTAAAGGTACTTTAGATCAAGTTGATGTTAATTAAGTCCTATGTTGTTCATCTTACACAGTATAAATTGAGAGAATGGGGAGAACTGCGTTTAGACATGAAGAAACCTTAACTACTTTCAATCCACAAGCTCAGGTCATCATTAAGACAAATATAGTTACATGAGTGAGGATAAAAGGAATCCTAATAAATGCAGATAACAAATTAAAGAAAAATAAATTGATAATAATGAAATTAAACCAACAACAAAAACCTAGAATTATTTTGAAAAAATTATAAAAACTATGGAAAATAATTATAAAGGGATTAAAATCCCCAAGGGTTAGCTTATCTCGTTGAGCACCCATCACTAAAGCACCTCTACGTGAGAGGTGGTGGGTTCAATTCTCCTCGACGCCCTTGGAGTTAGGCATGCTATATGCTGAGAGGTGTGACGCCCCTTTGGGTGGGCCCACCTAGATTTGTTTTGTGGATGTAATAGGTACCCTGCCCCCTCACATGTGCGTTCGTACACACACATACACACGGACTCTAAAATAACAAAAGGAAAAACAAAAAAAAAAGTAGGCACTTGCCTTTTTTTTATTTTTTTTGGTTAATTTTAGCGTCCCTTTAAATTATTTTTAGTTTTTTCCTTTTGTTGTTTTATTTAGTTTCTTTTTATTTTAATACTTTTTAAATTCTTTTATATATAGAAAAGTATTTCATATTTTGTTTTATAATTTTTCAAACAAAAACTAGTTTTTTGTTGTTGTTGTTTTAATTTCATTATTGTCGGTTTATTTTTCTTTGATTCCTTATCTGCATATATCAGGCTTCCCTTTTTCCTCTCGTATGCAGTAATATCACTTCTAATAATGAACCAAGCTTATGGATTGAAACTAGTTGAAGTTGCTCCATTTCTAAACAGAGTTCTCCTCCTTCGTTTTTGCTCTTAAGTGCTAAATATCCTAAAATTATATAAAATGATTTTTATAAATTATTATTTTCATCACAATATCCATTAATAATACTATATATATTTTATCCAACATTTCAAATATCTTCTTCGCTTCTATTCAAATTTAACTTCTCACATGCGAGCAAGTTGTGAATTAAAATGTTTTATGAGGCCTTTTAAATGAAGTGTTTGGGTATAAAAGTAATGGTCCCTAAGTGATTGACAAAAAATCATATGCGATATTCCAATAAATGTCACACCAAATTTTGGTGAAATTGAACTTTTGTTTTGAAAAATCAAATAAAATAAAATAAAATAAGTAGTCTAAACATTATATGATTTGGAGTTTTATGGCTATCATAAAAATCCAACAATACAATATTTGGTTAAATTGCAATTTAATGTTACTTAAATTTTTTTTATGCATAAATGGATTCATCGCCTTCAAATACCCTTATTGTAGCCAAATTATGTAATCTCAACAACTTATATTTATAATTTCAACAATTATTTTTATTTTTTATTAGATTTCGATTAAAAATAATCAAACAATTATAATTTGAAAAACTCTCATTCATAACATGTTTAAACTACTTTAGAAAATATATATATATATAACTAAAACCTAAAATCCCAACTACCTTTCATCCAAATCTCGATCAAAACATATCTACCCATAATCAAAAAATTATCCATTTGAAAATCTAGCTACAATAAATTTAAGCTCAAGCCACTTTTTGTTACTAAAACCTAAAATCCCAACTACCTTTCATCCAAATCTCGATTAATCACATCATCAAAACATATTTACCAATAATAAAAAAATTATGCATTTGAAAATTTAGCTACAATAAATTTAAGCTCAAGCCACTTTTTTTTATCTACCGAGTACCATGTACTATTTCAACTTGCATATCTATTACTTGCACATTCCACACAAATAATCATTAAAACTTTGTATTTATTTAATGTTTATCACCAATAACTTTGTCTTTTACATAAAAACCTCATTTTTGAATTCAAGATGTGAAAAGAAATTAACTTTGTCTTTTACATAAAAGACCTCAGTTTTGAATTCAAGATGTGAAAAGAAATTTGTTAGATAAAATGAGAAAAGCATGAAGTACAATGCACTTTCCAATGATTTAGATAAGATTCAGAGATATATACCACCAGTTGTATTATTTCATTTTATATACTTTTGAAAAAATACTTGACTTTTCATACGTACACTTTTTTATTCTATGTACACTTTTTTTATTATAAAAACAACTTTGAAGTGATAAGTACAATACGCAAAATTCTATATTTACATTTTTCAAGATTCTAAATTTTTTATCAAGTGAATACTTCCAAGAAGGCCCATGAAAGACATGTCCCACTACCTTCCTATAGTGCAACTTGCGTTCAAAATTTCCTCCGCAATTGGAGCTCCAACATGTTTTTGTCTTTCTTTGCAACTTGTGTTGTCTTTTTCGCATCTTCTTTGATTGCTACCCCACATTGCATAACAACCTTATGGAACCCCCTTATCCCATGTCAACATCATTATCATCATGGCCATGCATATGATAAAATTATAACATGGCCATGCATATGATAAAATTATAACAAGTTTGCAATGACAGTTGCAAGGGGAAAGGGTTTGATGTTTTTATTTACTTCTACCCAAAAATAGGTGAAGTGATATATACATGAAGGTGTATATTTTTTTATGATAAAATTTATATGAATCAGTATAAATTTATTTTAAACTTGGATCTATTAAGTTTTAAGAGGGATCCAATTTTTTGAGGTGTAAATATTTTATCTTACTTTTTTTATATGTTTAGGAAAATTTACATGTAAGTTTGAGTTAATTTATGTTGGTTTTAATTTTTTTCATTTTATTAGCAGATGTGGATTTTGTAATTGCACTGAGAGGCGCTCTACAGCCAAGTATGGGGGGATATTGTAACGTTAAGTAATGTTAAAAAATAATTTTTTTATTTATAGGCCAAAATAAATGTCGACCAGAAAAAAAACCTAATATGGGGGAGATGTTGTAATCTTCCTACCTAACAAAACAATAAAAAATAAAAATTTAATTATCCGTAAAAAAATATGGGTGAGGAAAAAATGTTTTTACTTAACAGAATAATAAAAAATGTTGGCCTTGCACATGGTTTTAAAACCATAAACCATGTTTATGGTTTTAAAACCATGTGCAAGGCCTTTTAAACAACCCATCATTTTATTGTACATGGTTTAGGAGGGCCTTGCACATGGTTTGAAAACCATGTGCAAGGCCTCCTAAACAACCCATAGTTTTATTGTACATGGTTTAGGAGGGCCTTGCAAATGGTTTTAAGACCATGTGCAAGGCCTCCTAAACAACCCATGGTTGTAGGAGGGCATTGCATATGGTTTTAAAACCATGTATGTGGAAATGTTGTAATGTTAGTTCATAACAAAATAAAAAATAATAATAAATATTATATGTGGGTCATAATAATATTAAATATTAATAATAAAATATTATATGTGGACCTTAAATAAAAAGATGTGGCTTTTGGTTTGAATCAAATCAATGGATACCTACGAAGAGATTTGATCCCTCTCGGCGCTTGATAGAGCCTAAGATTTGGATATACGCTGGTTACTTTTCATTTGGTTTTAATTTTTAATTTTATGAGACGACATAAATTTATTTTTTTAACTACTTATTAGTTTTTGTAATATTACATTACGTATATGATAACAACTCCTTCATACTAAGTTGTAAAACACCTTATTACTCTAATGCAATGACTTATACATATTAGATAACCTCTAACCAATTACAATTATCAAATATTTTTATAAGTCTATGTACCAATCTCTATCAAATACTTTTAAATATTTATTTAATAAACCTATGAATTAGCATTTAAATATTTTTTTCTACAGTTTGAATTAATGTGTATATAAGTAAAAGAATATCAACATCATGATTGGTTGGTCATATTGCAAGTAGCCATTCATCTCTTTTGACAAGTTGTATTATGAAATTTTCTTGGAAACTACATTGTATAATAGTAAAGACAAAACCCACCTACTCTTCCTTCCTTATCACCGACAAATCCTCAAACTTTCACCACCCTCCACCCATGGCAAATAGGCATTCTTGTAATGATTGACTCCCTTATACTAAAAAGAAAGTACAACATGGAATTTTATATGACATTGTGTGGTGGACCTTTCACTTTAAGCAATGACCAAAAATAGTCATGCTAATGAACAAGTTGGACTCGAGCATAAACATATAACACATGAAGAATATGACAAGATGTTTTCGTCTTCCTTTGTCAAGTGTGTTGTTAGGGTTTGCAAATTTTGGCGTGTCACAACAAAAGTTTCTTCAATAGTGATAGAGGGCTTGTAACAACAAAAGTTGCTTCAATAGTGATAGAGGGAAATGGTGTAGTGAATTTTGAGGATAGTTTGAATTTTAATCACAAAAATGTATTGTTAAGGTTTTGGTGTATTTTAAGATGATTGAAAATAGCAAAATTTTGAACAAATAAGTGGATTAGGGTGTAGCTTTACTTTGTCATACAAAAATGAACTCATAAAAAAGATTGAATTTGTCTATCTATTAACTTAAACGCCATCCAAATGTGTAATGATTATCCCTTGGAAATAGGTGGAACTATGCATAAAGTAATTAACAGATACATGGTTCTACCCACAATTTTAATGTTCGTTCTGTGTACTCATTTATATAGTGATAATATTCTCTCAAACTTATCGAAAATTCATTGAAAGTCATACTTTCAATTGATTGATGGGAACTTCAACTATGCAACTTTGCTCTCAAAAGCTATCATTTTAATACAACTTAGATATTTGGATTTTCTTTTAAAATGAGTGAAACAAGATAGAATTTTACCTTGCTGAAAACAAAATCGCCAGAAAAAATTGATTTAGTACTTGGTGAATATGTCGAGGAGATTGTACAAAGAACTTTAAATGATATAGATTCATGAGATGTCATTTTTTGGATTATTTGCATAGACCATGTCATTTATTTATTACTCGTATCCCATTAAAACAATTGACCAATTTCTGATGGTTCTTGAATAGTCCACTTACTGCTCATTGCATTTAGGGAAAATAAATGGGATTGGGACTAGAAAAATGAATAATATAACATCAATCATCACCTCTTGGGATTGCATACGATAACCATGAATTCTTAGGAGGTCACAAATACCAAGACTTCCCTGACTCAAGTGTGCTTAACTATCATCATTTCCCCACAATCAAACCCACTTAGATAGCTACCCCAATTGCAAAACCATAGAAAGTATTATTCCTGATGGACAGTTCAACTAGAGCCCCAATTGACTCTTTTATTTAAGTATCGAGAGGCTTTCATAATGGGAGATACCATGTTGGGATTATTTGCATAGAGTGAGGAATTGATCTATGATCCATATCCCATGAGTATTACTCCCATCTGACCAATTTTTCATGGGTTTTATAGGATTGAATCAAGAGGAGTGTTGTAGATGTATTCCCCTTTCAAATCGATTGGATGATAAGCATCTTGACCGCATTGTATTAAATTTGAGTGGTTAAGAAGAGCTATGAAACCATGTGGATGAGACATTCTAAGAGAGACAACAATCTCTAGTGGTGAGAAATATTATGGATCTCATTTCATTCATTTGCACTTCACAAATGGATGAGCATGTGATACACCATAGAAACCGACAAAGTATTCCATCTCCATTATGGTACATTAATGATCACTCTTCATTGCATGTGAAATTCAATAGACATGAGTGGACTCTAATGCCCTTTCATGGAGTACATTCATCTCTATGACACTCAAACTAGGATCCACTTGAAATTATCAGGAATAAACTTAGGATTTGACTTATTTAATCAAATTTGTATATGCATGTAAGTATGATATTCATGGACACACAATCGTATTCAGCCATGAGAAGGTTTAGAAAGGAACATCAACATTACAAGTAGAACTTATTAAACCAATGCTAATATCCAATAAGATATGAAAAATCAAAGACTTAAATGAACACCATGTTCTTGTGTTTTGATTAAAAATTTATATCCACATGTAAAAAAATTTGAGTTGCAAATTTTATTTCAATGATTTTCTATCTTGAAATTGAGTGCACATATACCTTGACAAAATGTAATCTCATGTATTGATTAAAGAAATATGTTTACAAGTAACATATGTTAACCTAGCTTCTAATCAATTTTACTAATTCACAATAACTCTATTTACAAAAATAAAAAATCAACTAGCATGCTAGGATGAATGGCATGTATAAGTTATTCCCATGCATTCATTCTAGCATATCCCAACTACCCAATCATCATGATGGTGCCTAAAATTGCACCCTCCAAATTTGGTTTCAAACTATGAAGAATGCAAATTTGGTACTATGTTTTTCTCTAGTGACCATGAGCATGAAGTGTGCATTGACTTCATGACCAACATAATTGGGTTCATACAACTATTTTGTCCTCAATGGGGAAAAAGGGAAAAGGGAAAATATTGGTATCCAAGCCATTGATTTCAATCTTAACATATTTTAGGCTTCCATCCTAATTCTAAAGTCCATAGCCTCCAAAAAGTAGCTAAAGTAAAGCAATATTGCAATTATAAGGGCATTCACCCCTCTCTTGTCAAATTATTTCTTCTTAATCCTTTTATTTTCCCATCATCCTTATACATATATAGGCATGCACCATTACGCTTATTTTTCTTTAGTCTTTATCCCTTTTAAATCTTCAATCAAATTTTGTGGATGGTAAAATGTTATGAAATAGGGGAGAGTCCATCCTTCACCCTCTTCTTTATGACTTCAATTTAGTATTATGTGTTTGAGTTGGGGTAATTAAGAGTCCATCCTTCACTGCCAAAGTTTTGGGTTTAATTAAAGGTCTCATAGGCCCTGCTCTCCACCCTTAATGTGTTCTAACCTTATATCATCATCCACATAAGTAGGGATGTCATTCCCCTTCCACATATTCTAGTTTCACTTTCCAACCTGCCCACATTGTTTGTGTTCCTTTAAGTAGGGTGGAAAGTAGAGGATTTTTTCACCTCCCATTCTTTCAATCTAGCGTTTACCCCACATATATCCAACTCATGTTTCTAATCCACATCTCACCTTCCCTTTTCCCCACATTCCAAGATTCACTTTTCCTTTTCAATGGAGGGTATATGTATTTATTCTTATCCTTATATGCTTTCCTCCATCCTATATTCCCCCTCTTGTAAACTTTCACCTCTAACCCACATCAAATATTATGTAAAAAAAATTGTACATATGAAGTAGAGAAGTATACCTAAGCCCCTTTCCTTGGATGAGAAGTTTAACATGTTCTAGATCAAGATTGGCATTACTGATTATGTGTTGTCATTGATGGAAACATCAATGAAAAACATGTCATTGTTGGTGATTGGGGGAATATGCACACTAGTCAGGCTTACATCATCCTCCATAAAATTTCTAGGTGAATGCCCCACAAATTTTTTTACGAAGTTCCCACCATCAACAAAAGTTGCAAAGGATATTACTAAATAAGAATTTTATTGTTTTCAAAGTAACTAAGATTTAGTTTATTAGAACCCGCAGTTTGCTCCTATTACTTGATGAGAAAAAGGATAAAAAGGATAGTAAGTATTAGGGTGTATAAAAATTTTCTAATGTTGTGAATTGTGAAATAAAATTTCCATTTTTTTTCCAAGGGAGATAAAGTCAGGCCAAGAAGTGGGATGGGACTGAGCACTATGATCAAGGGTTAATGTTAAAAAAAAAACTATCGAATTTGGCTAATCACTAAAATTCTTGGTTAATATTAGTGGAAACATATAAGAGTGTTAATGAATTCCCAAAATGGTCAAGTGGAGAGCAACACTTCCAAAACGTCGGTGGAGTTTTTTTATAGCGATTAGCAAAGGTTTCTAAAATTAAAACGATCATTTAAGATCTGGTTTCTAAAACTACCTTTTTCTGAAGATCTGGCAATTGTGACAAATTGTAACTACGCCCCTTTGAATTGGAAAGATCAATTTCCAATTCTAAAGAAGGTTTGAAAAGGTTACTTTGGGTAATTTCCCCCCACAACCAGAAAAATTACAAGAGATAACAGTGACTATCGGAATTTTTCATAAATAGGAAATCCAAATGGAAATAGACTTACAAATCTACACAAGTTGAAAAATTAGCAGTTCTAACATATTATATATGGGCTAAAAAAAATGAAACAAAGAGTTATTTTTTGTGTTGAATATTTACCATAATATCCAACTAGTCCAAGTTGATTTTGCATTGTTGCAAGTTACACAATAGGCTGAGATATAATCACAATATGTATTATCATGTCAATCATAAAAATTAATTACAATTAGAAATGAAATAACAACTCCAATAATTGGATATTCGATGGTTGTGCAGGTATGATATTTATTTAACGATGTTTCTAGATATCTACTCCAAAAGTTGTTCTACTAATTTAACCAGCACTTAGATAATCGAAAAAACAATAAAATAAGTTAACAAACATATTTATTACTAAATAATAATTAAAAAGACTTGAGTGCATGCATAATTGAATGATATCCTATCGGTTTTGAGAATAATATACTGGCGTATTCTACTCATGGAGAAAAAATCCCTCGATTTGATGGAGTAGTGGTGAAGTCAACATTGACTTTGTTGTTGATATGTTGGATCAAGGGAGGCTTGCTCCAAGATTATCCAAAGGCTAATTTATTCTATATTGAACAAGGCCAACCACATGAAGGTGGAATCTGTTATGGACCCTCTCCCCCCCACCTCACATCACTCTCAATTCCCCAGTACCCAAGCTATCTACTATAGAATATTTGAAAAAACATAATAAGAATCAAGCATAGAAACTAGGAAAACAAAATTGAAGGTAAAAGAAAGTATATGTGTATAAATGATAGTTTTAATTAATCAACATGTAGGTTATGTACACTATTTTCATGTTTGTGATAATAAACAACAAGTAACATATGACACAGAAAATGATGTAAAACTTAAAAACATGTAATTAACCCATGCATATATGTAAATTATTTAAAAAGAACAAATCAATTTCATTTCAAAAAAAATTATCATTAAAAAAATGTTTTCATAATATGGTACATAGTACAATCATTGTTTTTTTTCTCTCTTTGATTTTGAAACGAATTGACAAAGGAGATCTATGTCTTCTTCTTCCCTTCCATTTGCTCTGGCCTCTCCATGTCTTATTGATGCCTTATTGGGTACTCATGATGTGAAAGTCGCTGCAAGGGGGGCATTGGATCATCAACTACAATAAAAAAGAAATTTTAGGTTGATATTTTTTGTTAATATTATTACAAGTATTTCATTAACAAAAAGAGCATTACAATGTTGGTATTTACCTACTTCAGTAGTGGAGGCAAGTAGACTAGTTTCAGAAGCGGCCATATGTTCGTCTTCTTGTGTAGCCCCATGCTCTATATGCCTTATGTACACTATTTTCATGTTTGTGATAATAAACAACAAGTAACATATGACACAGAAAATGATGTAAAACTTAAAAACATGTAATTAACCCATGCATATATGTAAATTATTTAAAAAGAACAAATCAATTTCATTTCAAAAAAATTATCATTAAAAAAATGTTTTCATAATATGGTACATAGTACAATCATTGTTTTTTTTCTCTCTTTGATTTTGAAATGAATTGACAAAGGAGATCTATGTCTTCTTCTTCCCTTCCATTTGCTCTGGCCTCTCCATGTCTTATTGATGCCTTATTGGGTACTCATGACGTGAAAGTCGCTGCAAGGGGGGCGTTGGATCATCAACTGCAATAAAAAAGAAATTTTAGGTTGATGTTTTTTGTTAATATTATTACAAGTATTTCATTAACGAAAAGAGCATTACAATGTTGGTATTTACCTACTTCAGTAGTGGAGGCAAGTAGACTAGT
Organism: Pseudotsuga menziesii; assembly: GCA_001517045.1. Lineage (NCBI taxonomy): Eukaryota > Viridiplantae > Streptophyta > Pinopsida > Pinales > Pinaceae > Pseudotsuga > Pseudotsuga menziesii. Next base: position 41,362 of record LPNX010430322.1, read on the forward strand.
TTCAGAAGCGGCCATATGTTCGTCTTCTTGTGTAGCCTCATGCTCTATATGCTATGGAGTTTAAACAATAAAAGTTATAATTAAAACACCATTTGCAATTAAAAAATTTTATTTGTAATCCATACTACAATTTTTAAAGTAGCACACTACCTTCAGTAGGTGGCAATGGACCCTCACTTGGCTATGTTCCAGTAACAAGGAAAAGTGTAACTTCATTGGTAGATGCTCAAAACAAACAAATACATTATTTATGGCCGAAAATAATAATCAATAGATTTCACAAGTAGTAAATTGTAAATAAGCATTGTTTATTTTATTTACCGGTGATGAAGATTGAGTGTAGCAAGATTGTGGTTGCCCCAAGCTTTGTCTATGTTCAAGAATGACTTGATATTCATACTTGTAGCCAAACTCAAGGTCTTCCTTTGTTAGATCTTCTTTGAAAAGGGCACCCAACAATTTTACATACTAACATGAATATTGCTTCTGTTGTGCAATTAAATTAAAATTGTTAACAATTTTTAATGCAAATGATTTTTTATACTTACAATTTGTAAGCCTAGTCTCAAGTAACTACATGGGTTGAGTTTGTGCTTCCCATGTTTATACATTATTTCCCATGCTGCTTTACATGTGTCTCGGAGCCTATATTGAAAAGTTTCAAATACATAATTAGATGTCCCAACAATGATGTAGAAGTAAAGATAAATCATCATATAGTTACATTATTAAAAGAGTCGCATACCTTCATGTCCTAGGTGGTGCCTTTCCCTCTTTTCAGAGTGACTTTTCCTTTTCATCTTCCAGTAGGGAATTCCACTCCCTTTCTGGAATTATTCGAGGACGCTCATACCTAGGGTTCTTTTTTAAATGAACCTGTTGAGACCTGGAAAATCGCAGGTAACAATAGTTAGGGATTCTCCCCAGTAAACATTCCCAACTAGCCCACTACTGTTTGGTATGGGGAATCCATCCGGTTTACGGTCTGGCTACCATAGGTCAAGTAACAAAATAAAAGGTTTTACCGATTACGGCCCGTTCCACCATGTATATTTTTAGTTTTTTGAGTTTAAGTATGATGTACAAGTGGCTATCTAAAAATATAGATTGCTAGAGATAACGAGGAGCGTCACAATGTGATGCGCAGGTTCTTACCTCCCATCTTAACTCTCTCACATCTAAATCACACACAAAAAGAAACTAAAACTAGCTAACTAACCTATCCCTAGGGAGCAAAAGTATTAGTTATTAATGAGTAATGTGTTTCTGCGCATGCATTAGGAAAAATTACAAATAGCTATTACTTATTTCAGAACACATGAACATTAATAGATATATGAACAACAAGATAGCTTATTTTTTATGAAAACCTTCATTACTCACAGTGGAAATTTCACAAAATAAACTAGAGTGCATTCATAACATGAACATAGATTCAATGAGTTAGAACGATCTCATAGTTAATGGACATAAGCTGAAAACGAAATAGTTCACATTCAACTGATCCATAGCACAACATTTGAAACATTCCACCAAGCTTTCTCTAGTAGGAAACTTGTAATTCTTTATTGCAAAAGGAAATAGTTATTCTTACAACATACTTCTCACAAATCTGCCTGGGAAAAAGTCCTTCTCTATCTAAGCTCTCCTATATTTATACAAAAAAGCAAAACCTTTGGGCTGCCCCCAAATGACTTTTGGGATTCCCTCACGTTTCAATCCCAAAATTTTGTCTTGTAGTGAGTGCTAATAATTTTATACAATATATTCCATTTAAAACAAAAAATAATAGAACATGTCATGAAGAGGGGCCCGCTTGGTCATTAATGGACTTTTCGCACGCCTGGGCCTCTGCAGCTATCAATTCTGCTCAATAATCCATTGGTCTTTTTTAGATCCTGTTGATCTTAGACCCTCACTTTCTTCTTCTCTTTTCTTCATCTTTGCTTCTTCCTTTTTCTTTCTCCTTTTCCATTCTTCATCCCACCCACTCTCTTCTGCTTTGTCTTTTAGATATGTCTTCTTTGCAGCAACAATCACCTTTTCATAAACATAACAAAAAATTGTATCAGTCTATTTACCTCCTCCATATGCATTCTATAAAATAAAGTATACACAGTATTAATGGATGAAAGGAAACCATGATAAGGCAAAGAAAATCCTGCAAACTGGGTCTAAAAATCCTCTAAGTCTGTCTGCAGTTAAAAACACAAACCTAATAGAAAAACTCATCATTAATCCAGACTGCTTCAATATCATCTAACTTTTCAATAAAACAGGAACCACACCATCAATAAAACTAATCATCAAATGTGAGACCCTGTACTATGTTCTCATCGCAAAATCCCCAAATCGATCAAAACTCAAAATCCTCCGTCACCCATGAAATAGGGTAAAAGCACACCAAATGGGAGGGAAAACCCTATTGACAGGAAAAACACTATCGACAGATGGAATCACTAGACATCAAGCGGATAGTGCACTAGGGAGCCACAATGGTAGGCCACAAATAGACTAAGGATCCCGTGACAAAATAAAACGTCGGTGAAATAAAGCACTAAACGCCGCCGTAATCATGCATCAGAGATCAGAACCACTACCCACTAAACACATCGGCATTGGCGAGAGGAAGGACTATATGTCGGACGGTCAGTTCACTAAGCAGCCGCAACAGTGGAAGACATACAGACCTAGGGTTCCACGGTCAAATAAAAACTGTCGGCATCGAAAACTCTGAGCACTATGCATCAGTGATTTAAACTTCAACATTTCCATAGTGTCAGCACTCCTGAACACTAAAAATCATTGATAGTTAAGCGTCAGAGATTGGAACCACTAATGCATCGGCAGGATAGTTCACTAGAAATCCGCAACGGTGGGTGACAGACCAACTACGGGTTCCGATAATCATGAAACCATCAGCGACCGAGAGCTTTAACAACTATGTATCGGTATCTCAAGACACAAAATACTCCACAGTATCGGTGAGACAAATGAAAAGGCCTCCAAAAAGGCGGCGTCGTAGAAGACTAAAACTCCGACCGCTAGTTAAAAAATATTTCGATAATGAAAATAAAAACATAGTCATCGAAAAATAAAAAAAGGTTTGAACAATAAAGGCCATGGAATCAGCGAGGATTAAAACTGTCCATCAGCGGCATATAGGACTAATGCCCCGATTCCTTTATCGATTTACCTCCAACAGTGATAAAAAAACCAAGTCATTGAAAAATTAAAACGTTAAGTGCTCAAAAGACTTTCGGCTGGGCGGTGGTAAAATTAGTTCGTTTAACCTCCGAAACAACGGCGGCATAGAGAACTAAATCCCTGACTCAATATTCAATAAACTTCAGATAGTGATAAAACAAAATCATCAGGAGAGAAAATGTTAAGCTCTGAAAATAAACAAACTCCACGGTCTTCAAAAAATCAAAGTTTATAGCAGAGAAATGACAAATTTCAGGAAACCAAACAATCCCAAGCAAGATAAAATAAAAAAAGGAGGGTCCCAAAGTTTAAAATTTGGGAAAAAGGTTGCAGTTGCAATAGAACCTTATATTAGTCTCACACATATTTTAAATATGTGCATGCTTTTGAGATGACTCCACTTTTTCTAAAGGACTCCTCACTGAATAGGGAAACAAGTTTGTGAAAAATTCCATCCTTTAACTTGGAAATTTGGGCATTGGGAATTCCACCTTGTGAGTATGATGGGACAAAATGTCTCCAAATTGAGTTCATTCATGGATCTATAAAATGTGTCGTTTCCTACGAAACGATATGATCTTCAGTTTAAAATGATCACATATTATACATAAATTACAATTAGACTATACATAATAATTAAAACAGTGTTCTTAAATACCTGGGATCTTGTCTATTTTCAAAGGGATTATCTCATCATTTACAAAAAAGGTAACCGATAGTTTTCCCGTACTAGTGACATGAGAATATTTAGGAAAGAATCCCTCAAAAATTACAATGTCATGCTCTACATCAACATCACCTTGGTCACATTCTTCCGTGCTATGGTCAGAGGGTGCAGTACTGACATTGTCAGCAGGGAGTGTACTGGTCTGGGTAACTAGTGAGTCAGTCATATGCGGAGAGTGAACATGGCATCCCATGTTCTCTGATGTCAATGTAGGAATGACACTAGCATCAGTATCCATGGGCTTGTCCTGAGGATCAACATTCCACAAATACTATTGTATATGTTATATTTTTATCATTCAAGCTAGCATTATCTTAGGATCTTTAATTGAGAGAATAACAAGCACAACAATCAAACACAAGAGACAATAGACACAAATACTTTCCTCAAGGAAACCATAAAGGAGAAAACCCCACAAATTCCTCAGAGATAGAATTAGCACCAAAAGAAAAACCCCAAAACAATAAGATGATCTCTCGACAACAGTAGTCTCTCTCACTCTTGTCCCAACAACTTCTTCCCTCTCAGTTATGCACTACAAATGAGTGTGAGTGAATGTGTGATAAATAGAGAGACTCGCTCTCTATTTATACTAATTCCCGACTTGACAATAACTCACTAGGGACGACTTCTCTAGGAGAGACTAATAACCCTAGGGCCCCACAACTATGGGGAATTTAACCCTTGATCAATAGGAAGGGTTGCCCTCTATGACTTTACATGGCTTGTTTATATTATTGAATCTCCTGATAGGAAAATTGGGGCATGACATGACTCAATTACATTACAAATACCTCCCAGAATAAACATCAGGTACAATACATAAAATATACAAGTGAATACATTCTGAAGTTACATATACATCAACACTCCCTCTTAACTAGGAAGGTATTCTCTCGACACAATTTATCAGCACAGGTCTTCTTCTTTGTATCCACTGGATCATCATCGAGTTCTTGTCATCTTCATCTTCAAGCCATATTAATCTTCAAATCATCTTCATTACTGGATCTGGATCATCATCATTGGATCTGTATCATCACTCAATCTGGATCATCACTGCTGGATCATCATCACTAGATATGGATCATCACTACTGGATCATCATCACTGGATCTGGATTATCACTGGTGCTATCTATCGATTCTTCTCGTCATAGGAAGTTCTACAGAGACAACCATTTTTCATGTTGGTTGTAGGCCTAGCCTCCTTCTAGGTCTTCTTCAGCGCTTATATCTAACCCTAACTCAGAATGGCCTGCCCAGCACTTACATCTGACCATGAGAGGAACACATCGAAAAACCATGTCAGAAAGGCACGCCCAACACTCACATCTGACCATGGGAGGAACACATCCAAGAACCATGTGAAAAAGGGCCCAGCACTCACATCCGATCATGGGAGGAACACATCCAAGAACCATACCGGAAAGGCTCAGCACTCACATCCAATCATGGGAGGAACACATCCAAGAACCATATCAAAAAGGCTCAGCACTTATATCTAACCATGGGAGGAACACATCCATGAACCATGTTAGAAGGGATCAACACTTATATATGACCATGGGAGGAACACATCCAAGAACCATGTCAGAAGGGATGATCCATATTTATGCAGAAATGCAACAGAATACAAAAATAACCATAGAAACAAATATGCAGTGGAAATAACACTTCATTTCATTAATTAATAACTGAAACTGGTTTACATACAGAATGGAAATAACCTAGCTAGAGTGTTGGTAGCTTATCTCTGAGAAGAGATGTGGCAGCTACATGCCTCTAAACTCTGTGTTACAATGAGGCTCGAAGGCCTATATATTATTGATAAATAATGGAAACCCTACACATCTAAAAACCTAACGCTAGGAGGTGAAACGCCAGAATGTGGGCCACGTTGGGTAACTCGGTACATCAATTTCCTAGGGTCATAACTTTAGCATACTACCTCTATTTGCGTGCATGATACATCGTTAGAAAGATCTGTTTAAATAACACATTGATAAACAACAAATGTTAAATCCAAAACGGACTCATATTTTCCCAACCATTCGATGCCGAAAAAACGTTGTTTAGGGCCTCAAAACGGCTCCGAAAGTTTAGAACCCGAAAACTGCCAAAAATAGTAAATCATGCTACAATTAAGGAAACTAGAAAACTGAAAGAAACAATGGTGGGGATCCAAGTGGAATAGGTGGGTGGCCACCAATATCCTCCTGGATCATTCCTCCCCCCTTCAGAAGCAATGGTCCCCATTGCATTGAGTTCCTCCATGAGATGAGGGAACTTCTACTGAACTTGGTCCCTAGTGAGCCACTTTCCCTGGTGAAGGAGTTGGACGGATTTGACAACTCGGTCCACATTGAACACTGGGTGCAGACCAAGGAATGGTGGAATACTGAGCTTGAAGTTATTGTCCCCGATAGCCTTGGTGACGGTGTATGGCCCATATTAGAGTGGGCGAAGCTTGCAGTGGGGTCCAGCGAGGTGCTCCTTCTGCAAATGTAGCCACACTTTGTCGCCCACTTGGAATTTGTGTTGCACCCAATGCTGATCATGTCGCTGCTTGTACTTAGAATTGGATTTGTCCAATATGTCATGAACCTATTGGCGAATGTGTTGAATGCGCCCAATGAAGTTGTTTTCCTTGGAAACATCAGACTGGATATGAGTTGAATCAGCCTGAGTAGCTGCAAATGGCATGGCTACGTCAATGGGACATAGTGGCTGGAATCCCAAGCCCACCTGAAAGTGGCTATGGTTGGTTGAGCTGTGGAGGGCCCGGTTATAGCTATGTTGTACATAGGGGAGGCTCTCATCCCATGTGCATGGATGCTTTAAGTTGTACATGCACAAAATGTGTACGATCATCCTGTTGACGACCTCTGTCTATCCATTATTCTGGGGATGGAAAGCTGTGGACTTTGTGAGCTTGGTGTCTAGAATTGACCATAGGCTAGACCAGAATGTACTAAGGAACCTGCTGTCCCAATCTGAGATTATAGACTATGGGATTCCAAAGTGTACCCACACTCATTCAAAGAAGATTTTAGCAGTGGCTTCTGCTGTGATATTCTTCTTGTAGGCCACCATTATGGCCATCTTTGAGAATATGTCAAAGACAAAAAACAAACAGTTGTTACCATGCTTAATAGAAGGAAGGCCCGACATGTAATCCATGGAGATGGATTCCCAAGGTCGACTAAGGGGAGGAAACGAATTATAGAGGCCTTGCTTCTTGATGGATGGTTTGGCAATGGCGCAAGCAGTGCAAGATCGGATGTGCTTCCTGACATCCTATCGAAGGTTCGACTAATAGAAATACTCTGTAGTACTGCCACTATTTTCTTGACCCCAAAATGCCCAGCGACCCGATTGTAGTGTGCTTCCCAAATCATCTTGGGACGCTCACTTGAAGGAACACAACGGTGTCCCATGTGACATAGTAGTACATCCTGTAGGTGAAATTTTGGAACTTGGTTTCCCTCCAAGAGTGTCTAGTCTGTGTGGCTGAATTCTGGATCGCTCTTGTAGAGAAGTGGCCAATCAGAAGTCTCATTCCCACAAGAGTTGAGCACGATGGTTATCTCCACGATCGGTGGTCGGTTGAGGTAGTCTGCAACATTATTGGTGCTTCCCTTCTTGTATTTGATGTTCAAATGAAACTGTTCTAGATATGCGGACCACTTCAGATGGCGATTGTTGTATAAATTCCCTTGTGTCTGTATGAACTGCAGGGGTTGGTGGTCTATGTGGATGATCATTTCCTTGTCCAAAATGTAATTCTTCCATTGTCGAGAATCCTGTACAATGGAATACATCTCTTTGTCATAAGTGGGATATTTGCGAACTGTGTCAGACAATGTCTCACTGTGATATGCAACCGGATGCCCTTGTTGAGTAAGGACTACTTCAATAGCATAGTGAGAGGCATCTGTCTCAATCTCAAATGGGTGTTGCAAGTTTGGTAATGTGAGCACCGGGGCACAATAGAGGCGATGTTTTAATTCTACAAATACCTTCTATTGAGTTTCTGACCAAAATAATTTTTCCTTTGCTCCTCCCTTGGTGACTTGACTCAAGGGCCAAGTGATATGAGAGAATCCCAACACGAATCTCATTAGAGGAAATTTGGGGTCTAAAATGGGCCTTATAAGAAAATGCGCCAACAATAAATTTTGTGAGTTAGAATTCAAGAACCAATAGAATTTCAATAAAATGAGTCAACTATAATGGTTGAATTCACATATTTGTCATAAAAGAAAACTACTTTTTTTGTTTATATTTTCGACATATCTCCCTGTGTTTTTACTCAAATTTTAGGTGGGAGAGCTCGTTGGATGCAGAATTTAATTCTACATCCAACGAGTACCCACACTGCATACTTTTGACGGACCCCATTACCCCAAAAATAAGAAATACTCTGAAAAAAATGTGATGATGACATCATCATCATGTTTTTTCAGGTATTTCTTATTTTTGGGGTGGTTGGATCCATCAAAAGTATGCAGTGTGGGTACTCATTGGATGTGGAATTAAATTCCACATCCAAAAATCTCTCCCGCTCGTATTTTGAGTAAAACCATAGGGAGATCTGTCAAAAATATGAATAAAAAAATAGTTTTTTTTCATTCTTCCTCCAAAATTAATAACTATTATTTTATTATTTTAACTATTATTTCATCATTTTTGTTAGGAGGCCCATTTTAGAACTCAAATTTCCTCTAATGGCGGTAGCAATTAGCAAGGCCTGGAAAGCTGCGAAGTTGTGTTAGAGTAGTTGGGGCTGGCCAATGCTGAATGACTTGGATATTGGTTGGATCCACATGTACCCCACACTCATCAATAATGTATCCTAGATACTGAACCTGGGTCATGCCAAGAGTGCACTTGTCCAAATTGGCACACAACTTGTGTTGCCGCAGTGTTTGGAGGACCTGTCAAATGTGGTGGAGGTGCTCTTCCCAAGTCTGGCTAAATATCAGGATGTCATCCAAGTAGAATACTAAAAATGAGTTGGTGAATGACCGCAAGATGTCGTCCATCAGTCTCATGAAGGTTGTAGGAGCATTCGTCAGCCTAAAAGGCATGAACAACCATTTGAAAAGGCCCTCCTTGGCTTTGAAGGTAGTCTTTCACACATCGGCCGATACCTAGTGATACCTGGACTTTAAGTCAATCTTGCTAAAATATTTCTCCCCTTTAAGCTGGTCCAAGAGGTCATCAATCTGTGGGATCGGGTACCTATTCCGAACAGTGATCTTGTTCAACACCCGGTTGTTAATACAGAGTCTCCAAGTCCCATCCTTCTTTTGTACCAACATGATCAGGCTCCCACATGGCAATGAACTTGGCCGGATGTGACCCTTTTGCAGAAGCTCCTGAATTTACCTCTTGATTTCATCATTCTCCATAACAAAGCATCAATATATCAATCCATTTGGAAGCAGCACACCTGGGGTCAGATTGATGGGGTGCTTGACCTGACAATGGAGAGGCACCCCAGTGGGTGAGGTGAATATGTCCCGGTACCCCTCCACGACCTTGTCCATTTGTTGTTGTTGTGCGGAGGGACCCTATCTAGAGGTCATGGCCATGATATTCTTCTTGCCTTGAGGGAGGATCATCAAGAAAACAAACTTCTCGGTTTTGTAAATGATCTTACTGCATTATTTTGCAATAATCAAAGAGATAGTGGCAAGAGGTGGTACCTCTAGTATCCTATACAAATTATCTCCCAATGTAATAATAATAGCGCGAGGCCGGGACTCATACACAGCATGTCACTTCCATAAGTATGGTTGACCTAATAATAAATCACAAATATCAAGGAGCAATATCACATAATACCTCATCGGTGAAGGGCTTGATGTTGTAGGGAAGGCGGCACTACTAGCTGACGCAGAGATCTCATTCTTGGTGAAGCCACCCAATGGTGTACGACTGCGAGTGTGTTGTGGTCAGCAAACCCAACCGCTTCACAACCTCTACTGAAATCAGGTTCCTTTGGCTCCCACCGTCGACAATGAACTATAGAAGGGAACCCTTTACCCACATCTGGGAGTGTAAAAGACGCTCCTCCTCCTCTGAATCTTATAGTTCTTCCTTTTGGATCTTCATGGTGGAAACGATGGCATTGGGCTCTACATTGATAATCTTCTTCCCTCTGTCATTCCCCTTCTTGATTTTTGATTCATTGTCAGAGTATGCATCTGATTCAGAAGCCTTTATCTTGGCCACCAGTGACTGCTTGGCCCAACACTCACTTGTGTTGTGAGTGGGGCTCTTATGGAACTCACACCACTTTCCTGCTTCCTTCTTTGGATTTGCAGTGTTTCTCTTTGCTTGCGGCTTTGGAAATTTTTATTGAGTTTCCATGCCTTGGCTTTGTCCTTGGTTTTGTGTTTTGGGGGCACCTTTCCCTTGCTTCTGATTCATAGATCCAAAGTCTCACTTTTTTTGTTTGAATTTTTTCTCAATTTTTGAAGCATACCGATATGTCGTACCAAGCGAGGAGATGTCAAGGAACTCCATTTCCTCCTGAATGTATATGTGTAGACAACTATGGTACTTCAGCACCAAATGTTTCTCTGAATATTTGATACCCAAATTGGTGGACAGGGTATGGAACAGATTCGTTAACTCATGCACATCTTGATCTCTTTGCTGCCACAGCATAGCCCATTGTATGTACTTATCCTCATAGCTCCCCACCGGATAATATTGTCGCTTTATGGAATCTTGAAAATAATTCCAAGTGGGTATGGCCGAGAACAAAGAGGGTTCCTTCTCGTCCTTTCTCTCACAATAGGTTTCCCACTAGTCCTTGATATGGGGGGTGGGTTTGAGTAGAGAAAAAGTAATATTTTCCCGGTCGAAAAAGTCATGAACTAAGAAATATACTTCTAATAGATTCAACCATCTATCTACAGTGTATACATCTATTCGTCCATCAAATATGGGAATGTCGAAGTTTACTTGTACCTTAAAAGGGGTTGTGCCTCCAAAGTGGCTTCTAGATGCAGATGCGACGCCAGTGGGAAGTCATTGAAGGATCTGGGCGAAGTTATCCATCATCGTGTTCCTTTGTTTTTCAAGGGCCTCCTCGAGCAACATTTTGATATGATCTTATGTGCCCTTGTCTTTCTTTTCGTCCCCCATGGGTGGCCGTCGGGATTTGCGAGGATGATCTTACAAAGGTTCAACCAGATCGAACCCTAACTCTTTATACCCCGCCCTCATTGGGGACATGCAAAAGAGGATCGAGAAAGAGCAGATTGCTCTGATACCACTGATCCATATTTATGCAGGAACACACCAGAATACACAAATAACCATAGAAATAAATATGCAGTGGAAATAACACTTCATTTCATTAATTAATAACTGAAACTGGTTTACATACAGAATGGAAATAACCTAGCTAGAGTGTTGGTAGCTTATCTCTGAGAAGAGATGTGGTAGCTACATGCCTTTGAACTCTATGTTACAATGAGGCTCGAAGGCCTATGTATTATTGAGAAACAATGGAAACCCTACACATCCAAAAACCTAACCCTAGGAGGTGAAATGCCAAAATGTGGGCCCTGTTCGGTAACTTGGTACATCAATTTCTCAGGGTCATAACTTTAGCATACTACCTCCATTTGACGCGCATGATACATCGTTAGAAAGATCTGTTTAAGGACTATATCCATAAATAGAAAATATCTAGTCCGAAATGGACTCATATTTACTCGACCATTCAATGCTGAAAAAACATCGTTTAGGGCCTCAAAACGACTCCAAAAGTTTAGGACCCAAAAACTGCCAAAAATAGTAAATTGTGCTACAATTAAGGAAACTGGAAAATCGAAAGAAACAATGGTGGGGTTCCAAGTGGAATAGGTGGGTGGCCACCAATATCCTCTTGGATCAAGGGCTCAACACTTATATCCAGCCATGTGGGTAATACATCCCTCATTTATGCTAGAAGGGATCAACACTTATCTGATCATGTGGGAACACATCCCATAGTCTCCTCAAAATGGATCTACACTTATATCTAGTCATGTGGGAGCACATCCCATAGTCACATCAAAATGGATCTGCACTTGCATCTGATAATGTGGGAACACATCCCACAGTCACATTAGAATGGATCTGCACTTACATTTGATCATGTGGGAACACATCCCACAGTCACATCATAATGGACCTACACTTACATCTGAACATGTGGGAACACATCCCATAGTCACATCAGAATGGCCCTTAGCTCCAAGCTATGTATTCTTGGTAACTGACCAAATGTTTGCATTCTCCCAGAGAATGGCCTTCAGCGCTTATATCTTATCATGTGGGAACACATCCCTTAGTCACCTCAGAATGGCTCAGCACTTACATATGACCATGGTAGGAACCAATCCTCTCACCATGTCAGAATCGCTCATGGACTCATCACTTCCCCTTGGAGGGAACCTCGATGTGGAGAACACCAATATTCTCCCTAAAGTACTCAAACTTCACTTTGGCCAATGGCTTAGTCAACACATCAGCTATCTGTTCGTCCGTCGCAACATACTAGAGCTTCACTGCTTCTCTCTTCACCATATCCTTGATATAGTGATATGTTATCTCAATATTCTTCGACTTGTCATGGAACACTGGGTTCTCAGACAACTTCACACAACTTTGGTTGTCGCAATATATACAAGTAGCATCCAGCTGGAGATCAAATAAATCAGATAGTAGCTTCCTCAGCCATACTGCCTCACAACTAGCTGAACAAGCTGCAACAAACTCTGCTTCAGCTGTACTCAGTGCCACACAAGACTATTTCCTGCTAAACCAAGAGATCATACCTGATCCCATACTGAAGCGGCACCATGAAGTGTTCTTTCTATCGATGGCACTTCCTGCCCAATCTGAATCAACATAACCTTCTAGGTTAATCTTCTGATCAGCCTTATACTTGAGTCCATAATCAACTATACCCTTTAGGTTCCTTAGAATGTGCTTTTCAACAATCAAGTGAACATTTCTCGGATCTGTCAGAAACTGGCTCAAGGTGTTCACAGCAAAGAAAATATATGTTCTTGTATTCGTTAGGTACATCAAGGACCCAATCATCTAATGATACATCATAGCACCAACTGTCTCTGATGAAGCATCACTTAGAAGCTTCATATTCGATGCCATGGGTGTGGTCATGGCCTTGCAGTCCATCATCCCAAACCTCTTGAGGATCTCCACTACATACTTCCCTTTTTTGAGGGAGATTCCATCTATATTCTATCACACTTCCATGCCTAGAAAATAGTGCATCATACCCAAGTCCTTCATTTCGAACTCAGCAGCAAGCTTCCTCTTTGTATCAACAATCAACCCATCCATACCTATTACAAACATATCATCTACATACAACACGAGTATCATTGGGTTCCCATCTTCAACCTTGTAATAAAGGCTGGAATCTACTTTACTTTTGGTAAAGCCCAAACTAGATAGGAAACTATCAATTTTGTCGTACCATCTCCTAGGTGCCTGTTTCAAACCATACAGGGCTTTCTTCAATTTACACACATGATTCTCCCTGTCATTTGTCTCAAAACCGAGTGGTTGCTCCACATACACTTCCTCTTCCACTACACCATTCAAGAAATCAGTCTTGACATCCATCTGGTGTATCTTCCATTTCATCACTATAGCCAGAGCAAGTACTGATATGATGGAAGTGTATCTGGCTACAGCTGCAAAACTTTCTTCATAATCTATTCCTTCTTTTTGGGAGAAGCCGCGAGCCACAAATATTTCTTTATATTTTTTTATGCTGTCGTCTGCAGCATGCTTGATCTTGTAGATCCATTTGGAAGTTAAAATATACTTCCCCTTTGGTCTAGGGACAACATCGTATACATCATTCTTCATGATCGATTGATACTCTTCGATCATAGCATCCTTCCATTCTTTCCTTTCTGCCACTTCTTCATAGTTGGAAGGTTCTTTATCGATGAAGTCACATAATAAGGCTACATAACCAAAGCAGGACCTGGTTCCTTTCCTTTCTCTTTGATTTTCTTCTAGAGCACCATATATTTCTGCACCTTGGATAGCTTCTTGTACCCAAGCAGGTTTCCTCTTGTGAGGATTCTTCTCCTGAGGTGGATCTATAGGTTCTTGAGGTTCTTCTATTTCTCGATATTCTTCTTGAATTTCTTCATTCATGGTTGTGTCATGAATTATGGGTACTTCTATTTCTTCAGGTTCTTCAGCAGGTCTCTTTCTGGATTTGTTGTAAGCCGATTCTTCATCAAATGTTACATCCTTGCTGATTTCGATCTTCTTGAATCCTAGGACATATATTCTATAAGAATTTGAGCTTTGAGAGTATCCCACAAATATACCCTTCCTTCCTGAAGGATCTAACTTTGTCCTCTTTTCTTTCGGAATGCGTATGTACACTGGACAGCCGAATATTTTGAGATGGTTGACTTCTTGTTTCTTGTCGGAAAAGAGTTATTTAGATGTCTTGTTCTCGAGTACTCTATGTGGAGTACAGTTTTGTACATACATCACTGTTCTGGTAGCTTCTACCCATAGATGCATGGGAAGATCTTGATCATGAAGCATGGCCCTTGCAGCTTCCATGATCGTTCTATTCTTCCTTTCTGCAACCCCATTCTGTTGTGGATTATATGGAGTGGTTAACTCCCTCTTAATCCCTGAATCTTTGCATAATTCTTTGAATTCATTTGATGTGAATTCTCCACCATTATGTGATTGAAAGGTTTTGATATTCTTTTCTGTATGGCTCTTGATCAAGGCTTTGAATTCCTTGAACTTGTTGAACACTTCATCTTTGTTCTTCAAGAAGTATATCCATGTCTTCTTAGAAAAATTGTCAATAAAAGAAACATAGCATACATACCCTCTTAATGAACTAGATGACATTGGAGTGGATGATTTCCAAGATACCTTTTTCCTTGCTCTCGCTACTTGGAAATGTCTTCTTTGTGTTCTTTCCTTTCGCACATCCTTTGTAGACACCATCATATTTTGCCTAAATTTCTGGAAGACCTTCAACAACTTTGCTTGCAAGTGGTAGTGCTATGAAATGCACATGTGTAAGCCTTCTATGCCAAATTTCATTTGGTTCTACTGAGTCATGAACCAAATCTTGTTCTGGTTGGCCGTTCAATTTGTATAGACCTCCCTCTTATTCCCCAATCACTACTACATCATCAATATTCTTTCCCTTTGGCCACATGAGAAATTGGCCATATACAAATGCAACTGTCATGCCTTTTGCATCCAATGTAGATATGGAGAGGAGGTTCTTCTTAAGTCTCGGTACAAACAAGACATCCTTCATCGTCATAGACTTTCCAGTGTCTAGCTTATAGGAAGATTCCCCACTACCGTTTATTGGATACTAGTGGTCATCTCCAAGTTTCACCTTGTGGGGTGATTCATGTTCTGATATTTTCACAAAGGATTCTTTGAATCCTGTCATATGTTTGGAAGCCCCAGTCTATAAGCCAATCATTGCTTCCATGTGTGATGTTTCTCGTGAGAGCAGAAATCAAAACATATTCTTCATCACTTTCTTGCTTGATTCTCTTTATGGAACGTTCATTATCTTCTGCAGCATGATCATGATGTCTTCTCTTGTTTCCCTTCCTCTTATGAGAGTTATTTTTGTTTCTAGGACAATCTTTGGAAAAGTTTCCTCTTTCATCACATGTATAGCATCTAAATTTAGATAAATCTCTTCTAGTATTATATTTCTGGTGGAAGTTCTTACCTTTGGGGTGATGAGAGTTTCTTCTGCTTTTCTTGGAGTGCACTTGTTGTCGCTGCAACCGTTCTCCCCAAATTTCTTAATTTATGGACCCCTCCTTATGATTTAGCGTTGTTTGTAATCGTTGGATCCTTGAACCTTTTGGTTGGATTTTAATCTCGAATGATTTTATAGATTGATGTTTGGCCTATTCCAAAGGTTGCCTGTGTTTGATTTTTGTGATTGGTCATAGATGTGAGCTGGTTTGCTAGCAGCTGATAAATCAGACTTTTGTTCTTTGAGGCAGATTTTTCGGAAGTAAAGCAGATTAACAGTTGCTAATTTTGTTTCTAGCAGTTTTTGAACACTTAATGTTTTTTGGACATCATACTATGTTTGATCGGCGACTGTTGTCCTTTTCTCTTCCGTCGTTGTGGCTCCCAAAGCGGCTTAGCGCCTGAAGTACAAAGCGCTCCGACCGCCAATGTTTATTAGTCTCTTAATCGCTTGCTCGTAGCCTTTCCTCTTCCGCCATTGCGGCTAGGAAAGTCATTTGGCTTCCGATGTGATGTCTTCCGACTTCCAATTAAAACTGTTCCCACCCACGTTTCACATGTTGTAGCCTTTCCTCTTCCGCCATTGCAGCAGGGAAAGTCATTTGGATTCCGATGTGGTTACCCTTCTGATTTCTGATTGTGAATTTTCCTGCCCTTCGGTCGCTTGTCCATGACCTCTTTCTCTTCTACCGTTGCGGCTGGGGTGAGATTTTTTAACTTCTGATGCCAACGCTCTGAGTGTCCAATGAGTCATCGTTTCCTGTCGTTGGTGGTTTTGTACAAACCCATGGATAAACAAAATAGTGGTGTCGGCATTTGATGAAGATTCTAATAATGGTGGTGCACCTGGCCATTTCTTTAGGGTTGGTCGTTTCAGTTGGTATAATTTGCTGCTTTGTTTTATAACGTAGTCCCAATGAATGATACACTTCGTTGAATCGCAGGTGGACTCAAAAGACATTTTCAGACTACCGCGGCACGAAGGCATAACGGGCCATTGGTAGAGGTAGAATCGAAAAAGAAAAAAAATCAGGAGCACAAGAAGGACAAATGAAGGAAAAGACAAAATGAATGGTGACAAAAGAGCAGTTCTGAAAGGTCCGGCAGTTACTCAGCCAATCATGAGTATCCGCTGAAAAGATAGAGGAATATGAAGCGTTGGGGAACTGAAAGGTCATACGTTTGGGGGGCAGCCCAAGCAGCCCGCTCTTGTGGTTTAAATATTGGAAAGTAGAACTTAGAAAGGGCTTTTTCCCTAGAAAACTTGTAAACATTTTGCTTGTAAGAGGAACTATTTCGTTTTACAAACCAGAAAGTGAAAATTTTCCCTGTTGGAGAAAGTATTATGTGGAATGGATCAATGTGTTTAAATGAGCAATGTTGAATGTGAACTATTTCGTTTTCAGCTGTGTCTCATGAGCTGTAAGAGTGTTCTAATTTCTTGAACCTATGTTCTTGTCTGAAGATTCTTCAGTATTTTTATGGTGTTCTTCCACTATGAGTAATGGGATGTTTTAATTGTTGATGAGCTATCTAGTTATATATACTTTTACTTTTGTTTATATGTTTGGTTATAAGAACAACTATCTGTGATTTACCAAAGCACCTGAACAGTAATACATTACTCACCAATGAATGATATCTTGCTCGCTAGCGATAGGTTAGGTAGTTAGTTTTAATTTCTTGCTGTTTATGTGATTTAGATTCTTGTGAATGCTAAGACGAGAGGTAAGAACCTACGCATCACGTTGTGACTGCTCCCTGCATATTTATCATCCTGCATTATTAATTAGGCACTTGCATCTCATACTTAAGTCAAAATACAAAAAACGCGGTGGACCGGGCCGTAACCAGTAAAGCCCTTGGTTTTGTACTTGACCTACGGTAGCCGGACCGCAAACTCGATGGATTCCCTACACCAAACAGTCACGGGCTAGTTGGGAACGTTGACTGGGGAGAATCCCTTACTGTTGTTTCCTGTGAATTTTCGAGCCTCAACAGTTTTGGTACTAGAAGGAGGGACGCCAGTGTATGGCTGGCCGAGGAAACTCGTTTTCCTAAGATTATTCCATCGGTAACAGTTCTGAAAGCAGTGGGCTTCATAATCCAATTCCGAAAGAAAGAGAACATCTATATTCTGTTGGCAACGAATTTGTTAATGATCTGAGAAGACACACCAGGGCATATGTAAAGAAGATTGGAGGATTTCCAATCATCCCTGAATTGCCCAAAAGAGAATATAAAAGGAAAGATCGTCTTATAGTAGAAGACTCAGTGTTGGTTGGAGACTGGGAAGAACTTGTAGAAACAGCCTTACAACAAGTTGTACTACCTTTGAACCAAGAAGGCCTAGATACCCCTCACAGTTCTCCTGCTCGCACTCCTATTGGCTCACCGCCTCACTCTCCACCTAGACTCATGGCAGGAGTAAATGCTAATCCACCACCTAACCCACCAAATCCACCACCTGCTTGGAGAGCCAGATCACCGTTGAATCTAACACGTCCATTACACGACCTACCTCAAGCCTTTGACAAGATGTTTCCCAAGTTTGACCCAAATGAGAAAATATTAGTAGATGATCACCTACAAAGTTTTTACTTGGCAATTGAAGGATTAAGGGCCAGGGAGTATGAAGATGTAGTCTACAGACTGTTCCCGCATACCCTTAAAGGAGCTGCAGCATCATGGTACTTTGGGTTTCCTGCTAATTCTATCCCTAATTGGGATACCTTCGAAAGAATTTTCAGAAGTAAGTATGCAACTCAAAAAACTCATGCAACCCTCATGAAAGGGCTATGCGCCTTGAAGAAAGAAAGAAATGAAAAGGTGCACAGTTTCACACAAAGGTTTGCAGCCTATCTCAAGATTTTTTCTGAAACGGATAAACCTTCAGACAAAGTTCTGATTGAATATTATACTTCAGCTTTAGGCCCTGATTTGGCCATGTTTTCCAAAGGTAGGGCCAAGCCTACTTTGACGGAAACCTATGAAGAGGCAGAAGTAGTGGAAGCTGAAAGAGAAAGTATTGAAGATTATCCAGAACAGTCAGGAGAGAAAGGTGTAGGAAGGAAATCCTTATTGTTTACTAAGCCTAAGGAAGAGAAATCGCCAGATTATGAAAATATGGCAAAAATGATGCAGAAGCTTTCCAACAAAATCATAGATTTGGAGAAAGAGAAGGAAACAAAAAAGTTTTATAAGCCATATTATAAGAAAAGAGAGGATAACAATCAATCTCAACCTCCTCCTCACAATACTGCCTCTATGAATTTAACAGAGGTAGGCATGGACAATTTTTGCACGTTCCACCAACAGCCACACTCTAAAAAGAATTGTCCTCAATGGATAAATTCGTTGACGTTGGTCATGAATCAACTGTTGGATTCTAGATTAACAGAAGATGGAGATGAAGAGAGAAAAGAGAATACTACGTCAACAAAGGAACAAGAAGAGGAAACCATGGTTTTGTGGGATTCTATTTCGTTGTTTGATGTGGAAGAGGAAAAGAATTAGGGCTACAAGGAGGTTATGGAAACCAATGTGGCAACAAGGAGCCAAGGGCCAATTAAAGAAAACAGTCTCATTCTACCAAAGATCAAAAGGTTGCAAAGAAATGTAAAGAAATTTCAAAATAAATCCTTAGCCGATAAGATTCCATAATTTACTATTACCAGCCAAGATCCTAGGCAAAAAGATACGCTGGCCAAGCCCAATGAAGAAAAGGTGACTGCTGATAAACCGCACCTCATTGAGCCACAGATGGATTATGATATCGTAGAGGACATAAAGAAAATAAAGGCAAACGTTTCACTGTTTGAAATGTGTAAAGTACCACAGCAAAAGGAAAGATTATTGAAAGAACTTGAAGCTTCGGATGAGGGGCTGCCCACTGACAATCAGCCTCAGGAAGAAGAAGAAATCGGTGAAACCAACGTTGGAGGTAAGTCTAAAATCAAGCATCCACCTTTCCTCCTCACGTTTGAAATTTTCAATCATAATGTACATAATTGCTTGGTAGACTCAGGGGCGTCGGTTAATGTCATGCCAATATCAGTATGTAAAAGGATAAATGGGCAGCCCAAGCCATCTACTTGGAGAGTTGTTCAATTGGACAGGATAGATGTAAAGGTAATGGGCGAGATGGAAGATGTCCTAGTCTGGCTGGCATCAAATGATAAAGTATGCCAGGTCATTAATATCGTGGTGGCTGATATACCAGACGCGTACGGTCTTGTCCTGAGAAGATATTGGTTAGCCAAACTAAATGGATATTTTGCCTCGGATTGGTCGCATCTGTGGTTGCCATACAAAGGAAGTCCGAACCAGATTAAGATTTTAAGAGAGCCTCACATGAAATAGAATGTTACTCAACTGGAGGAGAAGAATGAACCAGTGGATTCTGTATTGGGAAACTATTTTATTGAGTTGGAACCAGGAAATTGCCAAGCAGAAGAAGCCAGCAACACATCAGACACTCAACCTAATCTCCTTTGATTCTCACAGGCTGATGAGATTGACTGTAAAATAGTAGACTTAGCAGTAGAAATAGATTCACATTCAGTAGTTAGTGATTTTTGGACTTTGTTTTTTGATGGCTCTAAGACATTAGAGGGGTCAGGGGCTGGCTGTGTCCTGATCGACCCCCAGAAGAATAAACATTTTCTTTCATGTAGATTAGAGTTTGAGTGTACTAATAATACAGCTGAGTACGGAGCTCTAGTGCAGGGTTTGAGGAAAGCGATTGAATTAAAGGTAAGTAATCTAAAAGTTTTTGGGGATTCTGAAATTATTGTGAAACAAATCCAGAATCAAATACATTGTGTTTCCCCTCACTTGAAAGCTTACCAAAATGAGGTATGGGACCTTCTTAAATGTTTTAATGCATTCAATATTATTTCAATTCCAAGAATTAAAAATGCAGCATCTGACTTGTTGGCCACATCAGCCGCTAGGATCGTACCCACTAATAATCGATGCTCTATCGAATTGCTTTTTAGGCCATCAGTACCGGATATGATCACCAACCTGCAGGTGTTCGACGATGATCACCAGATCATAGAATGCTTAACAAATGACAAGGTGTTCAAAGGGGCAATTATAGATGATGAAGAACATCAGGCTAAGATGAAATATGACAATTTCATCCCTAAAGGAGTCAGAACATTGGAAAGAATGTTCAATTTAAATGAAAAGTTCAGAAGACCAGCCAACGTGAGGACTCAAAGCTCATCTCTATAGTTCGAGCTGATAAATTTAGGGACTGAGGCGAGTCCTAAATTTGTGAATCTTGGCAAATGTTGTTCACCAGTAGAAAGAGACAAGTTTGTCAGTCTGTTTAAACAATATAAAGATGTTTTCGCATGGACATACGAAGAGTTGAAAACATACGACACCAGCATCATCAAGCATGTTATTCCCATCAAAGCTGGCGTCAAGCCTTATTAGCAACCGTTGAGAAAAATGCATCCAAAATTGGAATCGCTGATTTAGAGTGAAGTGAAGAAATTATTGGATGCTAGAATCATTTTTAAGGTCAGACACTCGGAGTGGGTATCAAATATGGTACCATTGAGAAAAAAATCTGGGGAAATCAGATTATGCGTGGATTTCAGAAATCTAAACCGCGCTTCCAACAAAGATAACTATTCTGTGCTACCCATGGAGCAATTGCTGCAAATGGTCTTAGGTTCTAAACTGTTTTCGTTATTAGACGGTTTCTCTGGCTACAATCAAGTATTAGTAGCCGAAGAAGATATATTGAAGACCACGTTCAGGACCAAATGGGGAACCTTTACCTACAGGAGAATACCCTTTGGGATTATAAATGTTGGAGCAACGTTTCAGAGGGCTATGGACATAGATTTCTGTGGATTTATTGGCCAAAGTGCTGTAGTATACCTTGACGATATTACAATATTCTCGAAGAGAAGAGAAGAGCACGCATTTCACTTAAGGCAAATTTTCGAACGCTGTCAGAAATATGGCATCTCACTCAATCCTAAGAAGTGTGTGTTCGCTGTCACGGAGGGAAAGTTTCTGGGTCACATAGTTTCGAAGAAGGGAATCTCTATAGATCCAGAAATAATTAAGGCTATTGAACAAATCCCCTTTCCCCATAATAAAAAGGGGATGCAATCATTTATAGGAACGATAAACTTCGTGTGAAGATTTGTGCATGATTTTTCTTAGATCGTCAAGCCATTGCAGTAGATGGTAAAGCAAAATGCACTATTCAAGTGGACTAAAAGTGAGAAGAACGCATTCAACAAAATCAAAACTGCTGTTGCACACGCACCCTCCCTGAAAATCCCAGATTTCGACAAAGATTTTATCTTGTATACCTTTGCATCCAATGATTCACTAGCAGCTGTGCTCACCCAAAAGGAAGATGGGGGGGATGAATTCCCAATATCATTTATGAGTACTGGTCTACAGGGGGCCGAATTGAATTACCCAGCTGTTGATAAACAAGCTTACACCGTATTCAAAGCAGTAAAGCAATTCAGGCCTTATATTTTTAAAAATAGAACTAAGGTGATAGTCCCCTACCCAGCTGTAAGGTCCCTTCTTGTGCAGAAGGAGTTAGGAGAAATAAGGGGCAACTGGGTAACAGCTCTTCAAGAGTACGACCTTGAATTCAAGCCGACGTATATAATTAAAGGACAAGGGTTGTGCAAACAGATGACTGAAAATGAAAAAAATGAAGAACATGGCTGGGAAGATGAAGCCGAATTACATGTAATGTAGGTATGATATTTGTTTACAGCTCCCGAGTCTTGGTATAGAGACCTTGTGCATTACCTGTAGGCATGGTTTTTTCCAGAACATTGGAATTCCAAGCAGAGAAGAGCGCTGCGTCTTAAATTAGCATCCTATCAAATTGTTGAAGGAATATTATTCAGAAAAAATTATGAAGGAGTCCTTCTCAGATGCTTAGAAAAGGAAGATGCGAAGAAAGTAATGTCATAATTGCATGACGGTCCTGCTGGGGGACATTATTCAGGAGATACTATAGTCCAAAATCCTCAGGGTAGGTTACTATTGTCCTACGCTCTTCAAAGATGCACACGCACATGTCAGGAAGTGTGATATTTTCCAAAGGTGTAATGGGAGACAACCTAAAGCAGCGGCACCCCTAAAGCCTGTGATGATCATGGAACCATTCGAGCAATGGGGGTTGGATATCATTGGAGAAATAAAACCAAATTCCTCCCTACAAGACAAGTACATTCTGACCACGACCGATTATTTCACTCGCTAGGTCAAAGCAGTTCTGCTACGCAAGATAAATCAAGACGAGGTCATCAGTTTCCTGTAGGACCACATCATGACCAGGTTTGGAGTTCTAGTTTCATTAGTTTTTCATAATGCTACGTATTTTTCATCAATTAAATTAACTGCTTTTTCTCATGATAAAGGGATAAAATTGCACTATTTTGCTAATTACTATCCACAAGGAAATGGCCTGGCTGAATCCACTAATAAAAACTTGATTAGGATTTTAAAGAAGACTGTGATAGAAAACCAGAGGAGCTGGCACTCAGCGCTACCAAACGCCCTTTGGGCCGATAGAGTCACCCCCAAGTCTGCAATAGGAGTGTCACCATATACCCTTGTGTATGGTAAAGAAGCCATTCTTCCCCCCAACATCATGCTACCCTCTTCCATAATAGCTCAAGAGTCCAGAGGGTCGGAGAATGAAGTTTTGCAGATGAGGATATGCAATCTTCTGAAAGTAGAAGAGGCTATATCTAAAGCCAGGGAATGCTTTAAGCAACAACAAGAGTTAGTAAAGAGATGGTTTGAAAAACATAAAGCTGGAACAAAAGACTTTGAAGTAGGAGACTTAGTCCTCAAATGGGATCACCCCCATGACGAGAAAGGAAAGCACACTAAATTCCAGCAGTTGTGGGTAGGCCCTTTTCAGATTGCAGCAAAGCTTGGCCCTTCCACTTATAAGTTGTGAGATCTATAGGGGTGAGAAGAGAACTTACCAGTGAATGGTTTGGTTCTCAAGCCTTATTTTTCCTGAGTTTCGTTGAGTTCTTCTGTCTTGTATATAAGTAATCTGTTTGGCTGTCTTTTGAGTCATGTTTTCAGTTTGCTTTAGTTTGATTTTTCTTGATTCCAATAAAGGGAACGAACCCGTGGTTGTATGGAGAACATCAAAATGTTTGGGAATGATCAACATTTTTGGGTCTCAGACTGTGTGTTGCTAAAATAACTTCTTCAAGTTTAGCAGTTTTCTCGAATAATCTCTGTGTGCATTGAAGTCCTTCTTAACCCTTGTGAAATAAACCGGATTCGAAGAGTCTAGAATACTATGTTGAGGCTCCATCCACGTCACACTTAAAATGTTCTAAAGAGTGACAGCAGAGGACCCATGGAAAGGAGCAAGGTGAATAGTATATTAAATATAAATGATCCCATGCTAAGAAATGAATCCCAAAAGGAAAATAAGAGTAAAAAAACTCCTATGAAAGCATCATATATCAAAGTAGATAATGAATCATAAGTACTAAATTGCCGGAAGATCCTCTCCGTCCATGAGCTAAAACATGAAGTACACCGCTCACACAAAAGGACACTATGGGATAGAGGATCCTGAATTAAAATTCAGTAAGAAAGGCATGCAGGAGGACTCATATAAAAAGGGACAAAAGTCCAGAATCACAAAAAGTGCTGAAGTGGCATGGGAATGAGGAACAAATGAATATTTCTATTTACCATATGCTACAAACCTGTGGTGTCCAAGCTATCTACTAACTGAAGACAAAAGTAATAATGAAACTCATCCTCTGGCCTCAACAGAGTCATCTGGACCTAAAAATCTTGGTTTCCACTCTCCCAAATCGGACTATCATCAATGATCAAAGGAACACACTTCTGTCATTTGAGAAATTCGGATAGCTGGAAGAATTTAATAGATGCATTTGTTGTTAAATAGTCTGTCACTCAAAGGATAATCGCCCAGAGATCTAGGTTCACCAGGTAATCACCAATTGTTGCAGCTGCAACCGTTCTCCCCAAATTTCTTAATTTCTGGGCCCCTCCTTATGATTTAGCGTTGTTTGTAATCGTTGGATCCTCGAACCTTTTGGTTAGATTTTAATCTCGAATGATTTTATAGATTGATTTTTTTCCTGTTCCAAAGGTTGCCTGTGTTTTATTTTTGTGATTGGTCGCAGATGTGAGCTGGTTTGCTAGCAACTGATAAATCAGACTTTTGTTCTTTGAGGCACCTTTTTCGGAAGTAAAGTAGATTAACCGTTGCTGATTTTGTTTCTAACAGTTTTTGAACACTTAATGTTTTTGGACATCATACTATGTTTGATTGGCGACTGTTGTCCTTTTCTCTTCTTCCGTTGCGGCTCCCAAAGCGGCTTAGTGCCCGAAGTGCAAAGCGCTTCGACCACCGATGTTTATTAGTCTCTTAATCGCTTGCTCGTAGCCTTTCCTCTTCTGCCATTACGGCTGGGAAAGTCATTTGGCTTCCGATGTGATGTCTTCCGAATTCCGATTAAAACCATTTCCGCCCGCGTTTCGCATGTTGTATCCTTTCCCCTTCCGCCGTTGCGGCTAGGTAAGTCATTTGGCTTTCGATGTGGTTACCCTTCATATTTCCGATTGTGAATTTTCCCGCCCTTTGGTTGCTTGTCCGTGACCTCGTTCTCTTTCGTCATTGCGGCTGGGGTGAGATTTTTTAACTTTTGATGCCAACACTCTGAGCATCCGATGAGTCATCATTTCCTGTCGTTGGTGTTTTTGTGCAAACCCGCGGATAAACAAAATAGTGGTGTCGACGTTTGATGAAGATTCTAATAATGGTGGTGCACCTGGCCATTTCTTTGGGGTTGGCTGTTTTAGTTGGTATAATTTGCTGCTTTGTTTTATAATGCAGTCCCAATGAATGATACACTTCGTTGAATCGCAGGTGGACTCAAAAGATGTTTTCAGACTACCGTGGCGTGAAGGCATAACGGGCCATTGGTAGAGGTAGAATCGAAAAAAAAAAAGCAGGAGCACAAGAAGGACAAACAAAGGAAAAGAAAAAATGAATGGTGACAAAGGAGCAGTTCTAAAAGATCCGGCAGTTACTCAGCCAATCATGAGTATCCGCTGAAAAGATAGAGTAATATGAAGCGTTGGGGAACTGAAAGGTCATACGTTTGGGGGGCAGCCCAAGCAGTCCGCTCTTGTGGTTTAAATATTGGAAAGTAGAACTTAGAAAGGGATTTTTCCTTGGAAAACTTGTAAACCTTTTGCTTGTAAGAGGAACTATTTCATTTTACAAACCAGAAAGTGAAAATTGTCCCTGTTGGAGAAAGTATTATGTGGAATGGATCAATTTGTTTAAATGAGCAATGTTGAATGTGAACTATTTCGTTTTCAGCTGTGTCTCATGAGCTGTAAGAGTGTTCTAATTTCTTGAACCTATCTTCTTGTCTGAAGATTCTTCAGTATTTTTATGGTGTTCTTCCACTATGAGTAATGGGATGTTTTAATTGTTGATGAGCTATCTTGTTATGTATACTTTTACTTCTTTTTATATTTTTGGTTATAAGAATAGCTATCTGTGATTTTCCAAAGCACCTGAACAGTAATACATTACTCACCAATGAATGATATCTTGCTCGCTAACGATAGGTTAGGTAGTTAGTTTTAATTTCTTGTCGTTTATGTGATTTAGATGCTTGTGAATGCTAAGACGAGAGGTAAGAACCTGCGCATCACGTTGTGACTGCGCCCTGCATCTTTATCATCCTGCATTATTAATTAGGCACTTGCATCTCATACTTAAGTCAAAATACAAAAAACTCGGTGGACCGGGCCATAACCGGTAAAGCCCTTGGTTTTGTACTTGACCTACGGTAGCCGGACCGCAAACCGAATGGATTCCCTACACCAAACAGTCACGGGCTATTTGGGAACGTTGACTGGGGAGAATCCCTTACTGTTGTTGCCTGCGAATTTCCGAGCCTCAACAGCACTATAATAGCTTGATCTTCACTTCCCATATTTTCTTCTAGAGCTACTATTCGAGCTTCTTCTTGTGAGCATTCTTCCCACAGTCTACTAAAATTGACTAGATTCTTTCTGGCACAGATCCCTTGAATAAAGGAGTCCCATGATCTAGGGAGACCATTCAAGTTGGTCATCACAATTTCCACATTCTCCACTTCTTCATCTACTGCTTCAAGTTGCTCCTTGATATGAGAGACTCTTGGAAAGTAATACTGGATGGTTTCTGCATTCTGGATCTTTACATTCTTCAATTGGTTTCTCAGAGTCATCTTCCAATTTATGTTCTTCCCTTCAAACAGTTTGGTCAGGGAATCAAACATAGCTTTAGGTGTCTTTAGGGAGGACACCTATGGTATGAGGTGATCCTTGATTGAATCAGAAATAATCCTCTTGTCCATGACCAATTTCTTCTTGTGTAAGGCCTTCACCTCATCTCCCTTTGGAACTGGAACCTCTTCATTGATGTAAGAGTCCAACTCATTTTCTTCCAGGACCAGGGAGATCTTATAATTCTAGGCTCGAAAGTTATTAGCTCCCTCAAGCTTTTCATCAAGCTTGGTATGATGGGACATCTTAATAGAGAACCTCAAATGGAAATGCAAAATATTTAGATCTTACCAGGTCAAGATGTCAGAACTGGATCTTGAGCTAAATTTCTGTAGAGATGGTTCAGGAGCAGATTAGGGTTTGACTTTACCAGAGTTCTACCCAACCAAAAACTTTGATCTTGATCTCTAAACTTTTATTTTGAGGAGGAGATCAATCCAAGCCTGGGCTCACTCAAAAATTCCTCTTCTATGGAAAGCCCTAATTTCCAGCAGTAGTGTCAGGTCAAAAACTGAAAATGCTCATAATCAGATTCTGCTTCGACAGAAAGATGCGCCCTGGAGAGGAGAGTCATCCCAACCTTATTTTGCTGAAAATATGTGGAGAGAGATCTAAAAATTAGGAAGCCCTAGTTTTCGCAGCTGCAAAGTGTCTTCTTCTCAGGTTAGCTTTGATACCATGTTAGATTTTTATCATTCAAGCTATCATTATCTTAGGATCTTTAACTGAGAGAATAACAAGCACAGCAATCAAACACAAGAGATAATAGACACAAATATTTTCCTCTGAGAAACCCTAAAGGAGAAAACCCCTCAACTTCCTCAGAGATAGAATCAACACCAGAAGCAAAACCCCAAAACAGTAAGATGATCTCCCAACAGCAGTAGTCTCTCTCTCTCTTGTCCTATTAACTTCTTCTCTCTCAGTTATGCACTACAACTGAATGTGAGTGAATGTGTGATAAATAGAGAGACTCACTCTCTATTTATACTAATTCTTGACTTGCTAATAACTCACTAGGGCCAACTTCTCTAGGAGATTCTAATAACCCTAGGGCCCCACAATTGCAGGGACTTTAACCCTTGATCAATAGGAAGGGTTACCCTCTATGACTTTACATGACTTGTTTATATTATTGAATCTCCCGATAGGAACATCGGGGCATGACATGACTCAATTACATTTCAGATACTTCCCGGAATAAACATCGGGGTACAATACATAAAATATACAAGTGAATACATCAACAGTATAAAGGTATTTTTTATAAATGACTTTTAAGAGTATAAAAATTAGAATCATAAATGAAGAAAAGTGATAACTAAACATCGTGCTTACCCAATAACACTGAATCTGGTGTGCCATATATTTAATCTGTTTATCTATCTCTTTTGTCTTTAGCCGAATCAAAATAATAATAAAATCAAATTTGGCGTTTAATTGTATCACAAGCTTCCTTATTTTTTACGTTGGGTTGGTGGAGAAAAAAAATTCTTCTTGATTAAGCATTTCTTCAGGAGGATTTGTAGACTGCTTTGATGCTAGTACCTTCCCCCTGTCACCCTGAGACAATGGTACTTTCTATTTTACAAATTATATTGAGTCAATGCCAACTTGTGATTCTATAATATTAAATTACAAAGTGTGAAACAAACATTAAAAATGTTTAGTACACAATAAATGTTAGGGTGTGTGGAAATTTTTCTAATGCCTAGAAATGCCAAATTAAATTTTCAAAATTCTTGCAAATGGATCTAAGATTAAGACCAAAATAAATTTTTATTGATTATAGTTAGAGATAATGAGAAGAATACATTAAACATTGCACTAGCATATGAGAACAACGTATGGAAAGTGAAGATAAGGTTGGACAAAATTAATGCACTTGATAAGATACATTTTCATAAATAGGATAGTGAGGTGATCTATGCAGATATGTCGTAGGAAATCTTGGCCAACACAAAGTTATAATAAAAAATATCTAAATTGGAAGGTAGCTCAAGAAATAAAAATAAACCATTAAAGCTTGGATGGAACAAATTAAAAGGTTTGAGACATACCTTATAGCATTTGGGGGGGATCCCAAGAATGTACAGGGGATAAATCATGAATACAAATTTAACAAAGATCATGCACTATGTTTAGAGAAAATATTTGAATAGCAAATATACCTATAGAACATAGTAAAGAAACAAGCTGGCTATGAAGGAGTTCCAATAACTATGGCAGAGATTTTTTCATATTTTTCTATATTTGTAAGATTTGTTAGAAACTTGCTATGGGACAATTTTTGTATATATATTGTAATTTGTAAATAATAAGGGGTTCGAACTTTGAGAAGAAAGAGACTTATTGTCTTGTAAATATTTTTTCTAAGAATTAATAAAATATCAGTGCAGAATTATAGAGTTTTCCTACCAAATATTCATGTGATGATGTCATGAAGTTTTCCATTTTCCTTTGTGTATGTTTCCTTATCTCAATTTCCATTTGAGAGTATAATCTTCAATATTTAATTGGAAAATATATGATCATAAATCATCCATGATTGATGATTTGATTTCATAGAAAGTAAATATTCGACCTATTTCTTCTAAAGTTGCATTTGGAATTCATCCATATATAAATGTTCTAAATGTAAGGGAATCTTAATTCTCATTCTACCACCATACTGCACTGATCCTATTTAACATAGTTTGTACATTTATGCATTTTGTCAGGTTAACATGTGGAAGGGTTTTAAATATGGTATCACGGTGTGGTTCAACACAATATGTCCTTGGACCCATATGTTCAAGTAGTGCACATTGGATTTGAATTTATCGAAATATTTATATTAGATTTATTGGGAATTGTTTGAGGATAGTTTCAAGGAATGCTATCTCTCAAAGGAGTTCATTAAGATATAGTTAAATGAGTTTAACTCATTGAGATAGAATAATATTTTAGTACCATAGTACGATGCTAGATTCACGAAGGCACTGCGATGTGCACTGAACTTGAACACCAAGAAGTTGTGGGTTAGTAAATTTTCTTATGGACTGAACTATAATATTGTATCAAAGGTTATAATATTAATGACCTGCACTTTGCACAAGATAGTACACAAGTCTGTTAAAAGTAAGGAGGAACCATGAAATATTAAAATGTTTCCTTATCTTACAAGATGGATGACAATATATTATAGTAGATGATAACCATAAAATATAATTGTCGTTGCTTACAAGTTGCATATCTATAAGCAGTAGCATAGGTATCGCCCCCATAACAAAAATGTTTGTATCTATTTGATTCAAATTGTAATCAATCAAAAACTCTTCATTTGTAGCTGTTGATTTGATTGCACATACAAATACATGATTTCCTTCATGCTCTTCAAATATGCAATTGGGTTTTTTAGGTTGTGTACTATAAACCTTGTAATATTTCCCGTTTCTTTTGGTTGTTATTTCATTATACATTGATTCTCCTTTATTATGATCCTTGTCTTTTAGTTTTATATAATTTGCACCTGCATCATATCTTCACATATGTTTTGTATATTGAACTATCTGTATCCAATTTACATAGATATAAGAGGGTTTGGCATACTCCATCAATTCAGTTAATCCATTGTCATTGAACTTTATGACATCTATGGAAAATAGTCCCAAACCATGTAATGACGATGAAGAAATGGGGCATATCTTTCCGTCGACACAAAATTCAGTGTTTATTTATGGAAGATTCTTAGGAACCCATCATTTCACTAGATGTTTGTACCTTAAGGGAACCTCAATGTTGCATATGCTCTCATCACCATAATAACATGACCCCCCTTTAGAAAGAAGAAATTCCAAGTATTTGATAAATTTATTTTGATCTTTTCACCTCTAGTTGATTCACACCTGTTAGACCTGCTAGATGTATCCCTTTCTTCTACTCTACTTGAACTTTACTCACTCGACGAAGATATATCTAACAAATACCTTTTGGTTGTACATGTTGTAATACTCCATCAAATGAGAGAGATAGTTAGCGAGTGCCACAATGGTTGATATAAAACATCTTTAGGTAACCATAAGAACATAAATGATGATCTGAGTTTGAGTTTGAGTCAATATGTTGTGAACTAGGAAGCCTAATTTTATGGCTTGGAAGCATTGGGTACATTGAAGATCACAGTCACCACTTCAAAATATGCTCATCATTATTGAAGAATACATGCTATAAATACGTAATTTGATTGGAGGGCGTCATTTAGAAAAGGGAGGATATGGAAGGATCATATTCCTTTTTATGGGATGGCATTGAAGAATTCTTATAACCTAATTTGTTGGCATTATATATTATGTGTTGTTATTTACTACCTAAATAAAATGTGGATGGTGAAGCAATGACATGGTTGGCATTATCGATTGTGTGTTGTCATCGATGGAAACATGAAACAAACATGGACAGTCAAGCAATGACATGGATACGACAAAGGAAAATTGATGAGTTGATGTCAAAAGGTAGCTATGACTTGAATATGTGAGTATTGTTGAATGATATGTGTTAGCACATACAAAAGTTTGGGAGGTTCCATAATGTTTTGGAACCACTGGATAGAAAAATAGAAGCTCGAACGAGAAGGGGCCCAAGATTATAATTTTATGGTGTGACCAATGGCTATGAATAAAGGCTTAAGACCAAAGGATCTAGGAGTGTTGGTGAGATCAAAGAAGAAGCGAAGACAAGTTTGGAAGTCCAAGCACAAGGGAGCAGGAGCTCTAAGTGAATCTAAAATGATAAAGTGCCCAAATTCAAAAAGTTGGGATGTGATAAAGTGAAATAGCAAATTGACCATGGAGGAGAGGATTGGGTCCCATCGACGATGGCCATGCATTCTTCTTATCAAACTAACACATTTTTTAATGTTTATGAAGTGGTGTAAAATTTAAATCGTAGTTTGATTTGAGATTACATGGAAGCTCCTTGTGCATTTTGCTACCAAAGGTGGTTCAAAATAAATCACCGTTCACCAACTCCAAAACTGCCTTTTACTTACTAAAAAACACACTTTGGGAAATGAAAAGGATTATTTTATTGTTTCGGAAGGAAACCATCATGACAGTGACAATGCACCAATATTCCCCGCCAAGAAAAATTTGATGTTATACTTTGCCTTCCTTCTACCACGCGTATTCCAAAGACTCTGCAACTTGCAATTTCTTTTCCTGTGGACAAAATTCGAGATTTTTCTCCCCTATGTAAGGATATGGACGAAAAGGAATATTTTATTGTCGATAGAGATGTTTATGTGTTTAACCCTATTTTATATGTAGGAATGATGTCTAGGTCCAAAGAAAAACTAAATGAACTCAGGTCACATGGTATTGATTTCCTCAATTTGTTTGGGTCTTTTATGTGTCATTTTACATTGGAACCAGCCCTTCCCTTCCTTGAATTCGTCGGTTGGTGTACAACCAACTATTCTTAGTTAGAGAGGGTAATCATCAACGTCAATGGATCTAAAATCCTTTGTTCAGCTAATGCATAGACCGTTAGAGAATCCTTAAGGTTACCTGAGTCATATATGAACAACCCTGAACCATTTGTTGAAGAGGAATTGGTCATATTTTATAAAGTAAGTAGTCATGAGAAGAAAATCGATCTCTTGTCTAAGGCCTTGAAAGTTGGCCAGTCTATCAAAGAATCTTATTTTCCATTTTATGTCACTGTTTTTTAAGAGAATGTGCAGTTGGATTTTTCCTTATTGAGTCAAGTTTTGGGTCGTAATAATGACAAGTCTCTTGATGAGGTCATGTTAGGGCTCATTATGAAGGCCAATTAGTTTGAGTCAAGTAAATTATTTTTTCTTAATGTTTATGAATTCCTAGTCGAGGGAATCCATTCCCAGCTAGTGAATTTCCACAATCAAAGGAATTCTAGATATTAAACATATTTTCCATGTATGTTTATATATTCCAATGTGGAAGAATTGAGTTTCCTAGACAAACTAAATTCTTCATATCCTTCAAAGGAAATCAATATGTTTGATTTTATGAATATCATCATGTCAAAGATATACATAATCATCCACAATGTTGAATTACCCAAAGTACTTGAAGACGTGAAGGAGATGCTACAAATGGCTCCTGAAAGAAAAATTGGATATAGGTTTTTATACAAAAATCATACTGTTGTAAGGGTTTATGGGTTCACTAAAGAACCTTACCTCCTACCAGCATTCTTAACTCCAATAAATTTTTCTCTTGAATTTGGTAGGCATATGCTGCACTTAGAGGAAGAACATTTTCTTAATTTCAAGAAATCATTTGATATTAAGTTCCCTTTGAAGGTTGGACCTTTTTCCATCAAGAATAAGAAAACCCTTTCTTTTGTGATATTGTAGGATATGAAATTTCACATTGCTGAGAAAGTTAATTATGATCCCCATCAAGTCATATATTAGATAAGGAAACAAAACATAAATAAAGAATTTGTACACCACGTGGTAGAAGGACTAGGAAAACTGGGTAATTCGTATATTATTTATCAAAATCAACAAGCAGTGGAGGAAGCGATTGTAGAAGTAAACTAGCATGAGAAAAAATGAATTGATGTGGGCCAAGCAAATCCTCTTGTCCCAATAGTTCAAACACCATTAAAACTAGACTGTGACAATAAAATAATTTTTTCAAAGGAAAGTAGTATGGACATTGATGAAGAAGTTACTAGTAAAAATATGAAAATGGATCAACAAAAGGATGTTGTTAATTTGGAAGAACAGAGTTTGACCAGTTCAAAAGAAAGGAATTTCATTCAACAACTGATAGCGCAATTAGAACTGTACTCTTTTGCCGATACTCAAAATGTTGGAACAAGTTCTTAGTATAAGTCCAAAGTTGATGTGATTTCACAATATGTAGCAAAAAAAGTATTTACTTGAAGAAACAAAAAAATTATTCCCTCAAGTCAGATAATTGTCAAAAGAAAAGGCTTCATTTGTTGTAGCAAAGGATCATGAGAAAAATACTTTGAAGTTAGCAGTGGTAACTGATGGTGAAATGTAAAAAATGGAGGTTAAATTGGATAAAATCAATATTCCTGACAAAATTCACCTCCATAGGAAAAGAAATGAAGTCCTTTATGATGATTGGTTGCAATCAACTTTGAAAATTTCAAAGTTGAAATCATTAGTAGAAAGGTTAGAAGGAAAATTAAGGTAAGAAAAAGTGGAAAATAGAGCAAATCAAACTCAAATTAAGAAGTTTCAAGTAGACATTATGACTCTTGGATCAGAACAAGGTAAGGTGTGGGTTGTTAAGAAGCTTTTAGATGAAAAGGAAAACACCATCCAAATTTTAAAGAAGAAGTTGAAAGGTACAGGTACCCAACATGTCCAGACCCCATAATTAACAACCTTACAACGAGAAAAATATACAATCTACAAAGAAATGATGGATTATAAGGGTAAATATTTAAAGTTATAAGATAAAAAACAAGATTGGGGGAAGGATAAATATGAGTTAATGTCAAGAGTTGTAGCTTTAAGTTCAAAGTTAGAAAGTGAACTTGCTACAGTGACTGAAAGACCAACAAGTAAGCCGTCCATAGTATCTAAAGAGCCAATGAGTAAGAATTCCACTGAGGATTTGACTAAATCCATGTCATAAATTAGCTTGAAGGATAAAGAGATAAAAGAATTGAAGGATGCGAATCAAAAGTTGAAAGAGGAGCTAGTCTATAACACGGGAGAAAAAAATAAAGCTCTTAATGTAAACTAACAGCTTAAAAAGAAGAACAATGATCTTCAAGAGAAGGTGGCAGGTAAAGTACCTTTGCAAGGAGAAAAATACTTAATTTAGGACTCATTATCAGTAGAGATCACAAAGTTGGGAGCATATATAAATCATGTTGATGATAAGAATGCCATAGCAAGCATAACTTTACATAGGTGCAAAGTGATGAATGAGACACTAAATAAGAGGTATTTGAAGACAACACAAAACTCAATAAATTTCCTAAACACTTTAAATCATATAGATATCCAGAACGTTTGCATCAAAGATAGGGATACCATCATCATTTGGGATAGAAAAATCATTGGAAATATCACCACGTGAAGAATGTGTAGGCCAAACCAGAACAAATCCCTCCATATGAAGATAACTCTTCCTCGTTTATGATCCTTGTTGTAGAAACTAGGAATCAAACCTCCATAAAATCTTTGCAACGAGTCTTTCAAATATTAGCTTTATTTAATTAACATATGAAACTAAAACCATTATAGAATATCCAGCTATATCATATTGTAGTCTTCCTACAACACTAAAAATATTACTATTCTTATTACACTTTGTAGAAGGAATTATATCTTCAGAAGGGTTTACTAACCATTTGATCCTTCATGACAAGAGATAGCTAACTCACACCTGGAATTTCTTATTTAATAATAAAAAGAGGCTTCAAATTTTCTATAAGAGAATGAAGATTATATTGGATGTATGAAATATTTATCGATCAATTGTTTGTTGAAGTTCGTAGAAAGAGTTTTTTTCCCTATTGGAAATTGGGTTATACAGGGTGTGATCAAGCTTCAAGTTGCACATTCAAGTAATGTATTGCCAAGCTAAAAACTATGACTATAGGAATTTGTGACTAACATAGAAAATGATTATTTGATCTCTTTCTGATGTATGTTATACCTTTTTTTTATTGTTGAATTATTTGCGTGAGTCATATTTGAGGCTTGAAACCCTCCCATACCATCAAGGCATGGACCTACTCTAATCATGTCAAATTTGAGTGCATACAAGCACAAACTGAAAAAAAACTAAACGTTGGCCCCATTCACAAGTCACTTTGTGTAAGGCCAAGGGGACATATTAGGATACTATAAAAAAACAATTCAGAATTAGGAGGGGTAAAAATTTTATTAGGTCAAATTTCAGAAAGGGTGACTATGCTCATAAACACCCTAAGAAAACAACTTCATAAAAGTAATAATGTGACCTAAGGTACTCGTGGAAACAAATATAGTGTCGATGTTGAACGACCTACATCTAATATGCATCATAATAAATTACCATCCATGAAATGTATCCTAAATAAGAAATGTATTAAAACTTAATTGAAACGTAATTCATGTTGTTAATCACTTGACTAGTCAAATTCCTAATTCGATCAAAAATATTTTCCAACTGCTAAACGATGTGAGGTAAGCTAATGTGGTTAAGGTATGTTTCAATTATAACATTGTATAGTTAACTCTCAAGTTTAAAATTTTCATGAGCGTGAACTAGACTCAAATATCCTATTTTCACTCATTATGATTTACCCAAAAAAATCTAAAAATAACCTCCAGAAATGAACTGGGGATTCTCCTCTTCTCTGCACAATGGCACCTATACCTCAACACACTAGGTCCCCAACTTTTATTTTTAGTGTGTGTGTGTGTGTGTTTATTAGAGTTAGTGTCATATATTATTTTGCCTCCAAAATTTACCTCTAAGACATGCATACAATCATTGACGTTTTTAGTATTTTTCAAATTCAAATTACAACCATTGATATTCCAAGTGTTTGCAAAAAGTTTACCATGGATGCAAAGTTTTCATTAATTCTAAAAAATTCCAAGTTCATTGCTAATAAAGGGTGCAAAAACTATGTGGGAGTTCTTATAAAAATGCATGCCAACTGTTGTAAAAGTGATTTATAGTAAAATTTATCAATAAAATAAAAACTAATTTGAAAATGGATTCCTCTACATGCATTCCTGATGGTCTTTCCAGCATGCATTCTTGAAGGTTTATTCGGCATGCATTCCTTAGGGTTTAGTCGAAATTCATTTCTCATAGTTTATTCAACGTGCATTCAGTGTGTATTCCTCTTGCGTTCATTGTGCATTCAACCTGCTTTAAACCAAGACAACCATGGCATCAATTCAAACAGAGGTGTCCTCTTCCACAGAAACAATTGACACACGAGGTTCCTAGAAGGAGAAGTTCATAGTAAAAAAAATTAAAGAGTGTGCCGATGCATGAATAGATACAAACAATTGTCCAAGAGGTATGCTAGATATCTTGAAAATAAAATATGCTTATGAATTTATATTTGGACAGTTTGATTTCCAAAATGATGAGATATATGAGGCCATGGAAAATTATGATGATATAGCTACGAAATTAAAAATATTTGGACATAGGATTTACCTAGAGCCTGATCTGGTTGCAAGAGAAATGAAAATTCCATGTAGAGGGAGTGCAACATTTAAATCCATTAAAACCCCTAAATTAGAAAATATTAAAAAGGCTAATAACATATGTGGGAAAAAATTATTTGTTCTGAGGAATGGATTAATAATGCAAGATGTTCCCAAGGTACTAAACAAATCCTTAATTCAACTTGTCCTTAGGACAATTATGAATCATTACAAGCATGATATTTTCAATGACTACATGAGGGTAGAAATTCATTGGGTTGAACATAGGGCCATAGATGTCCCTCATTTGTTGGATAAAAAATTACATTATTCCCTACGAGAAAGTAAAATTAATAAGGTTAAGGTCAGTTCCCTGAGAACATTGCAGAAAACTATTGATTGGTATCGACCCAATGTTCAAACAATGCCTCTTAAAACTTATATTGGGAAATAAAATAAAAAACCATTGAGGAAGAACTTGAACATACTTCGGTTGAAGCCATGGAAAATTTTGTTGATATAGTTTTCCATGTTTAAGATATCAGTGTCAATGATGTAATAGACTTATATGTATGCATGGATGAAGATGAGGAGTAGGAAGGTATGGACAATTATATGGAAACATGCAATGATAATTTTTCTATAATAAACATAATTCCTTATAAAAAAATTTTACTTTGTATAATTTCCCTATTATGGGTGATTCAACATCTACATCTCTGAATTTAAATGTGCATAGTCCAACATACATTTTTTATAACAATTTTTTTTTCTTAATATATGATAGAATGTTCCATTACAAACAAGTTGCAATGGAGGATTATTCCTCTCTATATATCTAGAATGCAAAGAGTGAAATAAAGGAGAATGGTATTTTAGAATGCATGAAGTAGATTGCAATGCTGCAATCAAAAATTATGCAGCTAACACAACAATCAAAGAAAGGCATCAACATCAACGATAGAATTATTGATGAATTGGGTAGTGAGAAAGCTAGAATTAGAGAGGAATGCCTAAGGGAGATAGATGCACTAAGTGAAAAATTTCATGAAATTAAGGCTACGTTTGACATAGAAATTAGTAAACTTGAATAGTTGTTAAGAAGACGAACAATGGTTCTTGATATAGCTCCATTGGTGATTATAGTTACTTCTGAGGATAAATTAGTGAAGAAACTAAATGAGAAAGATAAATTTATTGGAAATTTAAAGAATTAAATTTCAAATAAATAAAAAGAGGACCAATAGAAGCATGAATAAGAGGTTAAATAATACAAGAAAACAAGCTAGTATGTTGAAAGAGACATATCTTGAAATTAGACAGGAAGAACTCAAGATTAAAGAACTTGAAAAGGAAAAATATTGGCATAGTAAAGAAGGTAAGGGTAAGGGTAAAGTTAAAAGTATGGATACAAGAGTAGAACAAATGCCTTCAATGCACTTACAGAAATCCCTAAAATCACGAGAGAATATTCTACATGACACTATAGCATCCATGAATATTATGGGTTATATGTTTTCCTCGCCACCAATTATTGAATCATTGAAGCAAAAGGTAGCTGGGAGGGATAAAAGAATTGCATAGCTAAATGAGGAACTCATGAAAGGACAAAAAGCACAACATTTTGGATGTGACATGGAGAATCTCCAAAAGTTTAAATGCCAAATTTCTAATTTGCAGCAGCAATGATAGAGGCCTATACATGAGGCAATACCAGATTTGTCCACTGCAAATGAGGAAAAATTGAGGGAACAATAGATTGAGGATAAAGTACAAAAACTCACTAGTGAATTGGTTATAGCTAATTATGAACTAACATATACTGTAAAGAAATTTCTTGAAAGAGTGGAAAAAAAAGGACTCAAAGAAATATAACAAGAATTTTCAAATGGTCAAACAGCTAATGCAAGATAAAGCCGACTAGAAATACATTTATTTTAAGAAAGTTCATGAACTTAAAAAATAATTAAACGATCATATATTTTTTGTACTGTGATAAAAATACAGGAATCTACAAAAGGAAAGAGATACTCTACCAAATATTCTTTTTCTCAAGAGGAGAGCTTGCAGAATCCTCCCAAGCATCCTAGAGTTACATAATAGAAATTTTTATGTATTGTATCTATGAAGATACATTTCAAGATGTAATATATATCATTATTTTCTATTAACATGCATTATACATAATTATATTTTTTGTTAAAGTGCATTATTGAATAAATTACTAGCCATTTTTTAGGACTTACTTTTATGTCTCCTTCATGGATTTTTATCTGGTTTTGGTCTTACTGAGATCTAGTTACTCTTTTTTTTTGGATAATGTAATGGAATTTTATAAGCTGATAGCTTATTGAACTGAGAAATTGGTGCTATGGAATGTACATATTTTATACTTAAAATACAAAGTAAGTATTTTTTCCATAATAGAACAAATTTACAATATGCTTAGCACATGATAAGGACAAATTTACGATAATAGAACAAATTTACAATACCATGACAATATTTACAGAATAAAATATAGAGAGCGAAGAGAAAACAACAACAAGGGGGAAATCAAGTGAGAATCAGCGTCCTTTCTCAGCATTAAAATAATATAATTTAAATTAGAAGATATATTACATTTCTTCAATTAAAAGATACATGTAATTTATTATAACTTTATATATAAAAAATTAATAAATTTGTTCCATACTCTATATTTCTTACCTATACACAGTGACTTTCACATAATGCAAGCTGAAGCAAAACTTGGGATGTTGTAAGAAACATGAAGCATAATTAGGATGAAGTAGAAGTAGGACATACATAAAAACAAAAAGACAAATGTATTATGAATCTCCACCTTCTACTTACATCTCATTTTCCTCATTCTACCTTTCCCTAGTAGGTGCTCCCCTTCAAATTTGTTGATGGAGTTCACATCCCAAATGTGATCCATGATAATAGTTGCATCTATTTTAGGAATATATTGAGTA
Organism: Pseudotsuga menziesii; assembly: GCA_001517045.1. Classification (NCBI taxonomy): domain Eukaryota; kingdom Viridiplantae; phylum Streptophyta; class Pinopsida; order Pinales; family Pinaceae; genus Pseudotsuga; species Pseudotsuga menziesii. Next base: position 81,616 of record LPNX010430322.1, read on the forward strand.
ATATAAACCATGATTTGGTATACCACATATCACTCTACCATGGAACGCTTAGGAAAACGTGCTCTTTGTCTAACTAAATCCTTCAATGATTTCAAGTGCCTCTCAACCATCCACATTGGCCTTGTATGTACTTTCCCACACATTTCAATCTCCTCAACTTGGTGTATGAGGTAGTGTTCTTGTGCAATGAAAAATGTTGGAGGTAGACACTTTTTCATTTCACAAATTAGGCTAGGAATTTGTATCCTCCAATGCTTTTTATCGTCTTTAGCAATTTATTTAGATGACAACCATTTACAAATGGTGTAAGCAAATCACAAGTTTCAACAAAAAAATAGTATATAGTATGCATTATAAGTAAAACACATGCAGAAAAATATAAGTGTGTTGTACAACAAATTGAACAAATTAAACTTTGCATATAAATCACCACTTACCTCATGTATTTGTCAAGATCATATATAACTTGTTTGACACTTCTATCAAATTTATCTGGGAGAGAAAGAGGTAGAACATACTATAACAAAAAAATGCATCATTAGGTATTCCCATAGTAGACAAAAAATATGAACAATAAGATGTTTCACTAATATACAAATATATACACCAAAATAATTACCTTACTGAAGGTATGCCAATCATGTAGTTTTACCCAACTTAATTCCCCTTTCTTCGTTAGGATATTCTTTATGTTTGAAGAGAATCCAGTGGGAAATTTATTTTTTCCAATAACCTTTTTTACATCCTTGATTTGCTCCTCTATTAATAACCATGGAAGGGCACTTATATTTTTTTCTCCATCGCTATTTGAATGAATCGCACTTTGCATTGCATGATTGGATTCCTTAATGTCATTACAAATATTGACATTTATTTTCTTTTTCACTCCTTTCATCTAAGATTCACCATAGCATTTCTGTTACATTCTTCTTTATGTGCATTGTATCAAATAAATGAACAATTTCTATATGCTCATAATACGGGAGTCTACTGAATTGATCATGATAACTTTTCATTACTCATGGAACCACTTCATTATTGATTCCTTGAGCACAACTTTAAATATGAAGCATAATTAAAGATATTACAAAAACACTTGAAAATTCGTAAAGTGATCTGTTAGCACCCAGAATCACACCCTAAGGCTGTGGAGGGAGTACCCCGGGGCAACATCAGAACCACTTTAGGAAAGGGAGATGGATTCTCCAATTCCAGAGAGGGATCTCTAACAGATGTATAACAAGGCCAGACATAATGTCACAGAGTAATTTTTCGAAGGTTGGGGGTGGAAACGAGACGGGATATGTTGGGGCAATGGAGTCAAAAAATACCAAGGAAACGTAGAGAAGTCTGCACAGAGAATGTATGCAAGAGAAATACAACACCTCAGTCATGGTAAATATGTTAGGGTCTGGTGATAAATAAGGAAAGATGACAACCCGTCAATGTAGAGAATCACACGGGTGAATTCTGCACCAACTTTGGAAGAAATGTTTGGTGTATATCAGAGAGAATGGAAGGATCATATGAGTTTGAATTCCAAACCATAATACACTAAGTCTACGACATGAACAAAACAAATTGAAAAGAGATAAACAGAACCACATGCACATAAGGAAAGGAAATCACAGACTGCAACTGTAGAAATGCACAGGAATTCTCACATCCACAAGCCGGCATCTGACTCTATTCCTTGTATTAAAAATGGGTCAAGTTACATAAAAATAAACCTCTTGGGTTCCAACCAGGACCAACAACCTTTTTTTCCCTTTGCGGGAGTCTCTTTATAGCACTTCAGGCCCCTGAGATTAATCTTGAAATAAGGAAAGAAGCTGGTTACAAATCACGATCAAAATTCTAACCAACTAGAACGTGGTGTCTCTGCCACGATTTACATATATTAAACAAACATTATGGAGCAAATATGCATGCTTTCTCTGAATGGCAGCGTGATGCTTCTGGCTCCGAGCTCACTGGCCTTGAAAACGATGGATCAAGACGCCTTTGGGTGGCTCATTGCTGATTGGGCTCGAACCATTTACCTCTCTGTCAAGTCTACAATGTGTCTCTTTTAGGCAATTTGTGTTAATTATGTGCTCAAAGGCACCTTTTTTCATGGGCCCATAGTTGGAAACAAAGTTTGTGTTCTTTCTACGCTCAACCCTCCTCATAGCTCCCCCCTCTCTTGGTAACATTGTTATACAAGGGGACTTGAAGAAGGGCCACATTGCTTCTGGTAGTGATAGGTCTTTGAGGATGCCTTTCATTATTTTGTTTTTATCCTCTTAGGGTGAGGATACTTCTGCAGGTCTCACGGAGCAGCGCACCCCCTACCTCACCGCCCTCCCAAATAAAGTTGGCACATGGAATTCACCAAGGTGGTGATGAAGACTTTGGAATCTCTCCCCTCCCGTACAAGCATTATCTCCAATAGGGCACCACTAGTAATGGTCACCATGTGTTGGGGATTTGGAGGTAGTGAACCCACCTGATGGCTTTAGAGGGATTCCCATTGGACAAGAAATTTGAGGCACGGCCTCTCCGGGGGTGCAAACTTCTATTTTGATAGTAATGCCTTCACCAGCCTCAGGAGGTCCATCTAATGTGATGAACGTCCTTGTCATGAGCTCGATGACCCTAGAAGGTTCTTCTAATACAATGAACGTCCCTACCATGATGGCTGGAATTCCCCTAGCATGGGAACTTAGGAATAGTGGGAATCTGGGCCAAGGTTTACCAACTAAAAAAACACTTCGACAAACTGACTTTGTAGGCACAAAAACCATTGTAGGCATCCCTCAATTCTTTCAGGAATTATAGTGGACTGACACTCGACCTTCTCAATTTTCATTCTATGTTCACCGAGACTCTGTTTCTTAATGGATCTAAGAAAAGTGATTTATACAGAGCTGGAAAACCAAATATGAAAATGACTCATCAGCACACCCTCACACTTCGCCATCGAGTATTCTGGCGACAGCACAAGTGGGCACATGGGTTTTGGATCCTGCATTTATGTGGAGATCCCAGTCATGCCATCTTTTATACTACGATGCTATTTCGTTGGATGTGGAAACTACCCCTGGCGTCGTTCCCAATTACTTTGTCCATTTGACTCCCTGCATATAGACAAGACATTTATATTCATCTACCTTCACTTTATGACGGTATCAGAGTTTTTCTTCTTATAATCGTCGTAAGGCTTCATGTTGAATATCTGTCGGCCCTCTACAATTCAACCTTTTAGGATATTGTCAAGATTTCACCACGCTTGATGCAATGAACTTTGGGTTTAGGAGGGTTATCTATGTCATGGAGCCAGCTCCTCCGTCGCAGGCACACTCCGATGGTGTCGTGGTATTTGATTTCTAGTTGCTTCGGCCCTTTGCACATCTGTCTCGAGATTTCGCATTGATAGGGTCTTTTCAGGACAAGAAGACCATACGTAGAGTCATACATTTCACCTCTGAATTCTCCTTTCCATGATGTTTGACGAATACCATCATTTTGGACCTTTCGATCTGAAAATCCCTTCGATATCGACCACACACGTGTACGGAAGTACCAATTTTCGTGAACCCCTGAGACGATTTGTCTTGTGCATCTCTCATCAGTGGAGAGAATGTCCACTGTAGATCCTTCTTCAACTAGATCTACACCATCAAATGTTGCCACTATTTAATTCATTTCATAGATCGAGGGACCAAAATTTTCATGAGCACTTCGATCCAGTGAAATAAATCTCGTATGTTGGTATGTCTTCCATCAATCGTGGCCCTTGGAACCCATAGTCTCTTTAACGCCATTTCGCGAGGATGCAAAGGCAATTTTGATCATGCATGTGGTATTTGCGAAAACCCTTTCGACCATTGATCTGGCTCATCCTTCGATCGTCACCATAGAAATGCTATCCCTTTTAACAAATTTCTTGGCCACCTTGCGACTAGGAATTTTTACGTGTCTTTCTTTTTAGGTTGCAGTCGCTCCATCCTACCCTTTTTGCCATCTCCCACTAAGGGAAAAACATTGATAACAAGTGGCTCTAGCTAGGGATGCTATCCTCCCTATGAGGTAGTGAAGAACAATGTAGAACAAGTGCCAAAATCCATTGGGCGGCTCTTCTAGCTTTGCTACAATCTGTCAAAAATGCTCCAAAAGACCAAAATTCAGCCAAATGATGGAAACAATTGAAAAGATAAGATGACACTCAAGAAAAACTACTTATTAGGGAAATTCTCATCATGTCAAGCTTATTCATTCCTACCTACCTATCTTATGGGATTCACCACCTGGTCAAGTAATTTCTGACTTCTAGTGAATCCAGCCAAGAAAATTATCCCAGAAATCCCATTTCCTCTGGTGCAGTATGAAGAACACTACTAAAAGACTCAGTGACATTGATTTATAACAAATAAATTGATCCTTACAATAAATATCTAAGCACACATTACCATTTTCCAACTACCCCTTGTACTCCGCTACTAGATTGTAGAAACCCTGATGGCTGGCGAATTCTTCAGTTGTTAGTTAGACATGACAAAAATGTTCCAATTTCCATTATTCCAACATCATGTAGAGGCGACGTCCCAAAAAATTTGGGAGGTGTCTTCTTGATCTTTTATACCCACAGCATCAACCCTTTTGTGCAAGATTCTATAATTCATGGCCTGATTTCTCACAAGTGTCGTGAAAAACGTAGTGTTGTGTTTCTCAATAAAACCAAGAACATCTACTTCTCGGTGACCTTCCCAGTTGAAAAATATTTCTATATAATCGGGGACATGAACATAAGGAACACTGCAGCATATAGAGAAATCTATCGTCTGCCTGTCTTGAGAAAATAACTCAAGAAATAACCCCTCTTGCTTGCAATCAGGTTGGTTTCCAAAGGAACCCTACAAAGAGTGCTCTAGGCATTTTTCAAATGATGCACCGTGTTCTTGGCTCTAGGTCTCATGAACTATAATTTCATCTTTCGGACTCGCTCCAACACGGGTGTAGTCATCCTTCTCAACGGGGTTGAGCAGGAAAAACATCTCCCCTTGATACAGGGTCCTTGGGTTTAGGACGTATGAAGAGGCCTTGATTCTAGCAACCTCATCCTTTTCCCTGTTAATTCCTAGGTCTGCAGGATCTCCAACTATTTCTCTAGGCATGTTGTCCTAGTAGTCATCCTCATATTCATCATATATAGGAATGCCACAATATCTTTCGAGGCCACCATGGATGCAACTCACAACAGGTTGGTCACAATATCGAAGGAATGAGCTAATAAAACTGTCCACCTTTCCACCCCCTGACTGATCTTCTTTCTGTATACTGGAGGAAAATGCATGTTGCCAAGCGAATTCCTCCTTTGTCTCATGCACCTCTACCCAACCCAACTCCTCATCGTTTTCATCAGTACCTCCCTGGTCCAGGATATTTCCCAACAATCTGAAGTTTTCTTCGACATCCAACGCATCAGTAAACATTCTCTGTAATGACGGCTATTTTCTTTCCAATAGAAATAAATACAAATCAGGAGGAAAAATAGATGCATAATGCAGTTTCTCTACACCCTCTAAGGGCTGAATTTATTTGAGCATGCCATAATATAAACTCCTGAACCTTCTGTTGAAACTTGGCATAGCTTCGCCTTCAATTTTCCTCATAGAATAAAACTCTCAGAGCACTTGGTCTAATGACCTCCTTTCACCCCAGAAATATAGGAACATACGAGAAAATTCCTCCCATGTATTGATGGATTCTGGCTGCAAATGTCTGAACCATTTTTTGACACAGCCTTGTAAAGATTGGGAAAAATATCTCATACAAACATCATCATGCTCTATCTCAAAAAGATCAAGAAAATATTCAAAATCCTATAAATTTTTCTCAGCTGTAAGGCCTTCATATTCTCCATCAAAATTAGAAAGGTATTTATAGTGTTTTGTAGGGAAATCATGAAGGATTCGAGGTAGGCCAAGATGCATGTATCAGCATTGGGTATTGGGTGCGACAGAGTCTTGTGGAAAAGATATTCTCTCGAAAACGGCATCACGGGGCCCATCAGGTTGCCTCTTAATATTAGGGGTCTCAGGTGGAGGGTCTAGACTAAAATCAAATGTATAGGACGAGGAGATACTCTCTATTAGCAAGGAAGGATATACAGGGGTGAACTCATGAATTTCCTTGGGGTGAAATAAGCCATGAAAGACTATTCTAACAAACTTACGAAAAGAGAAAGAAACATTTATAAGAAGAGCCAAGATGATCTGGAGAAAGCTGAATCTTAAGTATCTTCTCTTCTCTTCAAGCCTACCCATGCCTTCACAGTGAATTCACACACATTGTGGAAGCTTCCAATGCCTTCTTGGAAACTCAACTTTCAGTACTACATAATTAGTGGAGCTGTCACGGTATTGGAAACATGGGTTTATGGAAGTCATCGGGTGAAAGATTCATTTTCTTCTGGATTCCTGACTATCTTTCACCATCGACATTTTGGTCTATGGCCCTATCATACATAGTCTCAGGAGGCTTTGAACCTTCCTCATCGTATCGGTATTTTCGGCCGCCGATCTCCCTAGTGGAGTCATTCTTTAGAAATTTTAACGTGGAGTCGCCAGGGCGAATGATACAGCCCTTTCACATGCAGGGGTCTCTGTTTGCCCACATAAACCCTTTGTCATTAGAATCTTTGTCGTTATTCCTAGGGAAGATTTTCAATTTCGTCCTCAACAACGATGCCAGTTTGTTAGCACCTGGAATCGCACCCCAAGGCTATGGAGGGCATACCCTGGGGAAAAAACAAAACCACTTTAGGAAAGGGAGCTAGATTCTCTAATTTTAGAGAGGGATCTCTCACAGATGTATAACAAGGCCAGACTTAATGTCACAGAGGAATTTTTCAAAGGTTGGAGGTGGAAATGAGACGGGATATGTTGGGGAAATGGAGTCAAAAAATACCAAGGAAACATAGAGAAGTCTACATAGAGAATGTTTGCAAGAGAAAGATAACACCTCGGTCATGATCAATATATTAGGGTCTAGTGAGAAATGAGGAAAGATGACAGCCCGTTGATGTAGAGCACCACAAGGGTGAAATCTGCACCCACTTTGGAAGAAATGTTTGGTGGATATCAAAGATAATGGCAGGAGCATATGAGTATGAATTCCAAACCATTATACATTAATTCTATGACATGAACAAAACAAAATTCAAAGAGATAACCAAAATCACATGCACATAAGGAAGGAAAGCACCGACTACAACTTAAGAAATGCACAAGAATTCTAACATCCACAAACTGGCATTAGGCTTTGTTCCTTGTATTAAAAATGGGTCCAGTTACATAAAAATAAATCTCTTGGGTTCCAAATAGGACCAACAAACTTTTTCCCCCTTTGTGGGAGTCCCTTTATAGTTCTTCAGGCCCCCGAGATTAATCTTGAAACAGGGCGAGAAGTTGGTTACAAATCACGATCAAAATTCTAACCAACTAGAACGTGACGTCTCCACCACGATTTAAATATATCAAACAAAAATTATGGAGAAAATATGCATTTTTGATATGAATGGCAGCGCGACACTTCTGGATCCGAGCTCGCTGGCCTTGAAAACAACGGCTGAGGATGCCTTTGGGTGGCTCATTGCTGACTGGGATCAAACCATTTACCTCTCTATTCAGTCTGCAACGTGTCTCTTTTGGGATATTTGTGTTCGTTCTATGATCAAAGGCACCATTCTGCAAGGGATCTTCTAGGATATTTGTGTTCTTTCTGTGCTCATCCTTTCTCATAGCTCCCCCCTCTCTTGGTAACATTGTTATACGAGGGGACTTGAAGAAGGGTCACATTGCTTCTGGCAGTGATAGGTCTTTGAGGAGGCTTGTAATTCTTGTGTTTCTATCCTCCTAGGGAGAGGATCCTTATGCAGGTCTTGCAGAGCGGTGCACCCTCGACCTCACCACCCTCCCAGATAAAGTTGAAACATGGAATTCACAAAGGTAGTGATGAATACTTTGGACTCCTGCCCCTCTCGTATAAGCATTCACTCCAACGTGGTGGTGCTAGAAATGATCACCATGTGTTGGGGATTTGTATGCATTGAAACCGTTTGGCGGCTTTGGAGGGATGCCCATTGGACAGGAAATTCGAGGCATGGCCTCTATGGGTGTGCAACCTTCTATTGTGATAGTAATGCCTTCACCAGCCTTAGGAGGTCCATCTAATGCGATGAACGTCCTTGTCATGACCTCGATGACGCTGGAAGGATCTTCTAATACAATGAACATCCCTACCATGATGGCTGGAATTCCCCTAGCATGGGAACTTAGGAATAGTAGGACTCTGGGCCAGGGTTTACCAACCTAAAAATCACTCCGAAAAATCGGCTTTGCAAACACAGAAACCATCGCAGGCCTCCCTCAAGGCTTTCAGGACTTACAGCAGACTGGCACTCGACCTTCTCAATTTTCATTCTATGTTCACTGATACTCTGTTTCTTAATGGCTCTGAGAAAAAAAATATATAAAAATGACCCATCAACACCCCCACACACTTCACCATCGAGTAGCCTGGACACAGCACGAGTGGGAACATGGGTTTTGGATCCTACATTTATGTGGATATCCCAGTCATGCCATCTTTCATACTACGATGCTATTTCATTGATCGTGGAAATGACCCCTGGCATCGGTCCCAATTACTTTTCCCATTCATCTCACTACAAATGGAAAATACATTTGTATTCATCTACCTTCACTTAATGACGGTATCATAGTATTTGTTCTTATAATCGTCATCCAACTTCATGTGGAAGCTTTTCCGACCCTCTGCAATTTGACCTTTCAGGATATTGTCCAGATTTCAGCACGCTTGATGCAGTGACCTTTGGGTTCAGGAGGGTTATCTATGCCGTGCAGCCAGCTCCTCCATCATAGGCACGCTATGATGGTGTCAAGGTATTTGATTTCCTATCGCTTCGGCCCTTCACAAATTTGTCCTGAGATTTTGCACTGACAGGTTCTTTTCGAGACAATCAGACCATACGCAGAGTCATACATTTCACCTCTAAATTCTCGTTTCCATGGTGTTTGACGAATACCATCATTTTGGACCTTTCGATCTCAAAATCTCGTCGATCTCAACCACACATGTGTATTGAAGTACCAATTTTTCGTGAATCCCTGAGACGATTTGTCCGGTATATGTCTCATTAGTGGAGAGAATGTCCATTGTAGATCCTTCTTTGGTGAGATCCACACCGTCAAATGTTGCCACTATTTAACTCATTTCACGGATCGGGGAACCAAAACTTTCACGAGCACTTCGATCCAGCGAAATCAATCTCATCCATTGATCTATCTTTCGTCAATCATGGCCCTCCGAACCAGCGGTTGCTTTAACGCCGGATGCAAAGGAAATTTTGATCACTCCTATTGTATTCGCAAAAATCCTTTCGACCATCGATCTAGCTCGTCCTTTTATCTTCATCGTAGAAATGCTATCCCTTTTAACAAATCTCTCGACCACCCTGCGACTAGGAATTTTTACGTGTCTTTCTTTTTAGGTTGTGGTCGCTCCATCCTGCCCTTTCCACCATCTCCCGCTGAGCGAAAAACAGTGATAACATGATCAAAATGCAATAAAAATAAAAAATATTCCAAACATTTCATGTATAGGAGAATTAGACGATTTGATCTATTATATTGCAGCTTCCATAAACAAGATGTCATTCTTCAAGGTTTTAATCCACTCTTGTCTTTCCCATTGAAAAGATATGTTTCGGTAGTCTGATACCTATGGTTATTAGAGAGGAAGTTACCTTACTCATCAAACACTTCCTTTCCTAAACATCATGAACAATGAAATTTCATGTTAGGACCACAAACTGGACATGTAAATTTACCCTTCATTTGAAGACCTAAAAGAGTTGGAGGAATTTATATATCAATTATTTGAAGTATGTATAATGAAAGGATTATTCAAAAAACATGCATGATATGAATTTCATAGAATTAAACATAATTAAAGTGCAGTGTAACATTATAACATACCAAGAAATGTGTTAGCCCTAGGGCATCGTGATTTATCCATACAATCATTGCAGGGAATTCAAATTTTATTTTCGGATCATCTAATGGTTTATAGATATCATACATAGTGATTTGCTTCCATAAATCTAGTAACTTGTCAATAAGAAGCTCACGATATACATTCATATCTTTATAAACTTGGTACTTACCTAATTGATTGAACATACAATACATAATTACTACATATATGATTAAATAAAAAATATTAGACATAATTATAAGACATAACTGGACACACACACACACACACACACACATGAGTATACACAACCAAATATAAGACATATTTAGGAAAAAAGAAGATAAATGATATGTTACCATAGTAAAAAGAAATTATTCTAAGCAAATACTTGGAACAATCATTGTCAACATTATGTGAACCCTCTATATTGACATCCATGGAGGAATGTTATTGTTGATAACAAAAACGGGCCACACTGAGTAAGTAGATATTAGCTCTTCAAATGGATTGATATTGTTTGCTACCAATGAAATCCTAATATTATGAGGTTCTTCTTTAAAATTTGGTTGTATTTCCTCTATCTTCAAAACTACAAATCCATCCATAGGCATTTAAAGAACACCATCTTTTCTTACATTCTCTACATGGTAATCCATAAACTTTGTTATTTTTTTGCACCTGAATAATTGCTGCAAACATGGAATAATGGGAATATAACAAAGAACCTTGCAAGGAACATTTTTTGTTACTTGATTAATTCGATATCTACTCTTTTTACATTTTGGGCATTCTTATTTCGATGCATGTTCTTTATAATATGGAATATGATCAGCAGGACATGCATGAATAGATTAATACTCCATTCCAATATCTTTCATAATGACATGTAGATATCCATGTGTGTGAGGTAAAACATTCGACGGTGGTAACATAAATTCACCTAACAATCGACAAGATAAAAAATTGGTATTGTTTAATGTAAATATATTAATCGTACATATTATATCCAAATTGTATAGATCAACTACCAAAAAAAGAGAGGAAAGAAGACTACCTTTATCATCATTTACTAAATGTGACAAAACATATTACATACCTTAGGATCCATGTGACACAAGTGTTTGAAAAACCATTCATAACCTTCGAGTTGAAGATTAGCAACATAACATAGAGAAGACTTGTTTCAAAGCCTTCATAAAGAGGTTAACTTTCCTTCTCAAGTACAGGTAAATAAAAAACACCATCAATGTTGTCATCATCATCCAGTCAAGCATTAAATGTCTCATGGACCAATCTATTTATCCCATATTCTTCAACTGTGTTATTAGAATCATCATCTTCTCCATAGGATCATTATTAACTTGACATGATCTTCAATATTTTCTCCACATTCTAGAATGACGTGTACAACCACTTCTTCCTCCATGGGTAGTTCCCTTGGGTGTCGTTCCTTTATAATTAAAAACAATGAAGTAATATTAGTGTAAATAACAGATATTAAAATGATACAAAATTTTGCAAATACAATCAATATAAATACATATAATGACTATTTTATTACTAAGGGACATTATTCATGTTGGCTTTATTGAATATTGTTGGCACTGATGTTAACATGAAGACATTGATTGATGTCAACAAGAATTCGTTGGAACAAGTTGTGAAATTTTGTTGGAAGTTGTTGGCATTAAGACATGATCGTCAAGAGCATGGGAAAGAAGAGTTTGTGTACCAAGAAGACAATGATGAAATTAATGGTGGGGAGATATTGACTGCACATGAAATTTATGATGTTTGGTTCACAATGATGGAACTATAAAAAGATCAATTTGGAAAAACGAAGGCTACCTAAGGAGTATTCACTTGAGGAAAATTTGAGTAAAAGGGTGTGTGTTATGGTCTAAGGAATACATGTGTTAAGTTCTAGCCCAATCCAATCAAATCTATGCATTTAGTATGCATTTTGGTGACCTAGGCATTCAATTCATGTAGGTCACTGTCTAAAGGCAGAATTTGACCAAATCATCATGCGTTTTCTTGACCACGGCAAGAATTTGGAATTGGAATAACATTCCTTGACTAACAATAAATTCTAATGAGATTGATTATAGCTATTGGAAGACATAATTGTGAGATAGATTGCTACAATCCCTACAAACATAGGCTTAGACCATTCTATGACTTTGAATTCCATTCGTTTGCAGATGGCATGAATTCTGAGTTAAGGAAAGGTTGACGTATAATGAAATAATATATATAAATATTGTTGGAACCATTGGCATGACTCCATTTGCATCGAGCATGCATTTTTGGTTCACAAGGATGGAACTATAACAAGATAAATTCGGCATACCTAAGAATACCTAAGCAAGCTTCAATTGAGGAAAAATTGAGTGCATGGGTGTGTGTCTAAGGAATACATGTTCCAATTTATATCCCAATCCAATCAAATATGTGCATTTATCATGCATTTTGGTGACCTAAGCATGCATTTTCTATAGGTCATTGTCTAAAGGAAAATTTTGACCATTTGAGGAAATCAGCGTGCATTTTCTGGACCACAATGGGAATTTGGAATTGGAATAACATTCCTTGATTAAAAAAAGGTCTAATGTGTTTGATTAGAACTCTTGGTGGGCACAATTGTGAGTTAAATTTCTATTATCCCTACAAAGACAAAATTATACCATTATATGACTTTGGCTTCCATTTCTTTGCAAATGGTGTGCATTATGAGTTAAGGAAAGGTGGTTTGCATCTATTAATCTTGTTGGAACCATTAGCATGAATTCATTTGCATCGGGCGTGCATTTTTATGAGCACAATGAAGAAACAAAGCACTTATGCATTTATCTTTCTAAGGATCAATAGTCAGTCTTATGAAGCATACTGAAGGGGACCAAATGGATAATGAAGCAGCCAATATCTTGAACTAAATGGAACAAAATAAAGACCTAATGTAACAATAAAAAGAGACCTATTCCAAATAATGGAAATATTATATTAGGTCAATCCTAAAATAGACCTAATGAACAATTGTGAGGAAAAGACAATTAGGTCAACCCTAATTGGGTAAGAAGGAATATAAAAAAGAGACATAAATGTTCATTTTGAAGTGTCATTTTTCTTTAATGTGAGAGTGCATTAGATGTGAGGTTGTAGGACTCAGAATTCTAGAAGGACTGAAATGTGATAAAGAAGAATTGGAATGAACAACATTGATCAAGGGTGATCAGTAGGTTGATCTGAAGAGAATAAGTAGACTTTGGTACTTGCGGAAGAGATTTCACATCCCTAGGGTTATAGTCTTGAATAAATCGTGTTTGATATTTTTTCCAGTAGGGATTCATGATGGGAGATATGAATGTAGCATATGTACTTCAACTTGTATGAAATTGGGGGATGAATGTGAGGAATAACTAGAAGTGTTTCAAGGTTTGAAAGCTTTCATGCATGAACAATTTGTGAAGGAAGACCTAGTATATAGGGGTTTATCCTTGTTTGAAGTGTCCTATTGGTAATGAAGTATTTTGAATTACTTGAATACTATTAGTGACCAAGACAAATTTGCAGACCTAGGGACAAATTTTGTGCTATTAAGAAATTAGTTTGAGAAGACAATCTTCCAATCTCAGTTGGACAAAGATATTGAAGTTTGAGGTAGACATCTTGAAGTATAAAATTATTGTGTTGAGGGACATTGAACTGTGATATCAATGATGCAGAGAAAGAAATTCAAGAAATAATGTTTCATTTCTATCAGGAGATGAGAAGAAGAGGATTGTGAGTTGGTACACTTCTCCATTGATTGGATGGATCATGTCTTCAAGTTGGGACTTTCAATTGAGGATTCATGCCCTCACATATTAGTTAGATATGAGAACTGTAAGATGGTTCTTACACTTGAGAGTTGGATCTCTCCTGATTTAGTTAGAGATGAATAAACTTGAATATTCTTGTATTCTTCTAGATTGTGTATTCTAAGAAGCATCAATGTAACATATTGAGCATTCTAAATATATCTGTTTTGTACTCTCATGTTGTTGGTGTTTACTTCTATTGATAAGCTATTATTATAGGTTTAGGATTTAATATTTAAGGGGTAATTAAGGGTCATGGATATGAGTGCTTAATTGTTTAGGGGTTTATATTGGGTTAAGGACTAAGGGATTAGGGATTTGAGGTTAAGGGGTTTTGGTTTAAGGGGTAATTAAGGATAAATGAATAAGGTTACTTAATGGTTTAGTGTAATGAACATAAGGTAGAAAATCAGGATCACTAACTCTATGCAATAAATCTTCAGACAATGATCCGGCAACTAGTTGACAAGTGGCATTTTTTCAAGTAAAAATGAAGGAATAGACAAGGTTTTGCAGGTGAAACCAAAAGACAAAGGAGGATACTGAAATTTTGGATTCATAAGCACCTATATGTTGGGACATTTTATCTTTCAAACATCATCCAGACTGAAGTCTACTACCATGCTTCTGTGAGTCCCAACCGGTTCAAAATGAAATATTTACAATCAATTACAAGAAACCAATGGATAAGAGGAACTTAGGAGGGGTATAAATCTATTTTTAGGATTTTGAAATCAAAATTTCAGGTTTTTAATAGATCTGAATAGTCAAAATAAATCCTAAGGGTCGCAATGTAGTAAATAGTCACTAGGACTACACAGCAAGCTAAAATTCAGTGAATTCCAAACACAGGAAAGGAGACTCTAATATTCAGTTTCAGACATGGAATATCACAACTAGAATATTACGTAATTATAAGAACAAAAAATAAATAAATGGATATGTTTAGACTTTCTAATTAACTAGAACTGGAAAACAAGCTCATTTTTCATTGAAATCTAGGCACGGTGTGAAAAATATTTATGAAACTTAACTAAACCAAATCAAAATGATATCAAAATTTTAGAGACCTTAAATTACATAATAATGGGTTAGTTAGGTTCGAAATATGTCTCACCGGAAGCTCATAGATAGCCTCTTATATCCAAAAACCCTATGGAATTGCTCCAGAGTTGGGAAACTACATAGAATCGAATATGGAGCCTTCCAAAATCTACCAATGGGATGAAAGTGATATGAACCTGATGTTACATCACATATTGGAAATCAGTACATGAAACACATAATATTTGGGTCTAAATTCCCATTACAATGCTCCCAAAATTTGTGAGAATAACAATGCATAGAAGGAAGAGAGAAGAGTGAATATCACTGAAAGGAGGCCTCCAAACTATACTGCATGATCTGGAAATTTTATAAAGGAGACATCATAACCTGAAAATAAACACCATTAATGGCTACACCAACTTCATGAACAAATATTGAACAATAGTGCTAAGGGGTACATTTTCCAAAGCTAGTTGAGGCACATTTCTCGACAATTGAGTAGCAGAGCTCTCAACACAAACTTTAAATGACCAAAAGTACCAATAGTGTTGTTCTATTATTTTTTTATAGAAATATTAGGCTTCAAGTTTGAATTGGATCCATAGGTGGCACGCTTCCCTTTCCCAAAGTGCCTTCATGATGAAATTAGGAACTTCCTTGCTTTGTCTCGTAGCTTGCATGACTTTCCAATTGCCTTAATTTTCCTCTATTGGAAGTTGTGCCCTCCTTATGCCTTATTTTATGGATGACATTCTTTAGTCCCTTTTAGAAATTGTGCCTCCTTTGTTCATCCTTTGCTAGTTGACATGCCTCAATCCTTTTAGAAATTGCACCTTCTTAATTGGGCTAGGGTATTGGTCCCATGGTCATCATTGAGGGGACATGACATTTAAGGTTTTATAAGGGACCAAGGGCTAAGGGATTAGGGGTTAACATGGTATTGTTCGTCCAAAGGTTAAGGGTACGTAGGAGTTGGTATTATATATGGAGTAACCAGTTGGTGTGAGAGGGAGAATTAAACACAACAAATCAATGATGAAGCTTGTGCAATTTATCAAGTTGTTTATAAATGAGTTGAAAAATATCTAAAAAATATTACTTTTCTTGACATGTAGAAAGAGAGAAACTTTATGAGATATATAGTCACAACTAGAAAAATCAACCTATTCTTAATTCTCCTTCCTCATTATGTCATAATCATTCTTCATTTTACTTGGAGCCCACAATTTTTAAGTGAATTCCAATTTTCTACCAATTTGGAGACCACAGTTTAAATTATAAGGGGTTGAGAGTTAATCATTTAGGGTTTAAGACGTTAATGGTCCAAGGGTGAGGGGTTATAGGTTAAGGGGTAATTAAGGGTCAAGGGATAATGGTACTTAATGGTTTAGGGTTTATAAAGGGTCGAGGGCTAAGGGATTAGGGGTTAACATGTTATTAGTCGTCCAAGGGTTAGAGGTACTTATGATTTTCATTGTATATGGAGCATCCAACTTATGAGAGAGGGAGAAACAAATACAACCAATCAATTATGAAGCTTGTGCAATTTATCAAGATGTTTATGAATATGCTGAAAAAATATTGTAAAAAAATGTTATTTTTCCTTAAATGTAGAAAGAGCCTACACTTTATGAGATATATAGTCATAACCAACAAAAACAACCTATTCTTATTTCATCTTTATCATTATGTCATATTATTTCATGAGTTCACTTGGTGACCATGACTTTTAAGTCGATGACAACTTTCCCACAACTTGGAGACAACAATTTAATTTAGGGGTTGAGATCTTATACAACCCTTAACCCATCCCTACCATATATACCATTAACATATAATCCTTTAATCCCTAACCCCTAACCACTTATACCCTATCCCCCTAATCTTTAATGCCTAAACCCCATTCCCCCTAATCCATTAAAACCCTATATCGTAGTGGGGATGGATGACATTGGTGCCAAAATAAAAAGTGTCCTAAGCCTAGGAAATTCATATCATGTGGAATATTCCCGTATAGTAGGTGCGAGAAAGAAACTTGAATTGGTAAGGAAACTTGAATCATGGATGGGGGGACTTATGATAAATAAAAATGGTGGGAAACCATAAAAACCAATCATTTTCACATCGAATTTGTGTACCTATATGCTAGGGTATTGAGTATACATAAGGATAACCCCCAAATTTCATTTAATGAAAAATGGATCCTAATATATTATCCTACACACATAAAACAAATTCCACAACATGGCAGTGCTCAAAAACCTAAATCCAATGGTAGAAATAGTGAGGTAAATACACCTCACATGCCCTTGTATGGGCCAAAATATGGATTTTTAATTTGCACATTCAAGTTTGGAGTAATATTATAATGTATAAATATTTGTTTTCTTGTTATAAGAGTTTAAACTATCCTTTTTATATTTCATTTCCATTACATTAGTCCACACTATTTGATCTTTCCTTTTATCCATCAAGTTTTCAATTTTTGGGGGGATTTTCAACTAGAAAAGACCCCTATATTTGGATCCACAATGTAGCTTCATAACTATTGAAATAATACCCACCCAATCCTCCATGGATAAGGTTTGAATAGTCTTACATCTATGTATTTTTTGAAACTAAGGGTCGTATAGTTATAATAATATGGGGATTCTAATATGCAAGCTAGATAGTATGGAACTAGAGCGAGTGAGTGCATGATACCCTGAAGAAACCTACCTAAAGGGGTTTTTTTCATATGGAATAATGTCCCCATGTGGTCTACTCAATGTATTTTAAATTCCATTGATGTGATTGAGCTTACAACTCCTAGATAAGATCATCTAAATGTGGAATTTGAATGGGTACTTTTATGTCCTGCACAAGATCTATAGTTGTCAGTGTAAGGTATTTATTTTCTGACTTGGTTACGTTCTCATGGATAAGAAATCAACCAAAAGTATACTCTACAAGGAATCATGACACAAACCAAATTAATGGAGTGCTACTACAAGGATAGGGAAAATAAGAAATAGGAACATGTCAAAATAGATACAATAGATTTATTGTTCCATAGTGCATAGGCCACGTGATTTTGTATATTGGATGCTCTTTTTCACCATCTAGTGCCAATAAATATGCACATATTAATAATGGGTCAATGATTGTATGGGAAATTCTTTGATTAGGAATCAACAATGATTATAGTGGTGTACATCTACCTGAGGGCATGTAGGAGGTGGTTAGGTTGTGGGGGTTCATTTTTGAGCCTCATATGCTCCTTAATTTTAAAGTGGTTCCCATATATATAGTCACATATTGTATTCATAATAGGGGAACATGAGATACCTACATGATTTAATAGAAAGAGATGATTACATTAATTAGGAGGTATACTATATTGGTATAGATTTTAATCATGAATTACTTGTTGTTTTGGAGCAATAAATAATTGTGATATAGGAGTTACTATATTAGGGTATGGAATTCAATGAAACACCTTTGAGGATATGTGGATTCGCATGTTGACATCTTAACCAAGTGGATTCCATTAATAAGGAAAGCGGCATAATCAATTGATATAATGCATGAACTAGTGTGAATGGATCCCTACTAGTATCCTTGTAAGTTTGGGGAAGGGGGAGGGGAATTTTCACTCATCCTAAAAAATATTCTTTTTTCATGTCTGTATCTCCCCTATTATATCCCTAAGGAAAATAAATACATTATTTTTATTATACATTTAACATATAAATATTTACAAAAACAATATCCAAATATAAAGATATTTAATGAATAACTTACCATGGGACGATATTCATTTCCCCCTTTAGAGTGTCCATGCTCTATACAATGTTTTTTAGTTGTTTTCATTAAAAATACCCTCCTTTTATATCACCTGCATCTATTACAAGGGAAATCACATTTTCCATCACCAACCCTTGCATCCAATGCATCTTCCACACCTAGATGCCACATGGAGGAATGTCATCTAACAAACTTCTTTACCAAACTTGCAGTGATATTGAGTATCTTCAAAAATTAACCTGCAGTATAATTATTTGTAATGCACTTAACAAAATAAAATATCTTTGTATACCAATAGGGTTGAACGCCACTAATATTTCACCTACAAGTATGTCGGATATGTGATGTGGTCTAGGTTCGTCTAATATCCGACATATAGTCAATTATTCAAGGAAATGTCACAGGTGTTGGGTATTCAATGAACATAAGGTAGTTTTTTAAATAATAATAAAAAGTAAAATATGACAAATTTTCCAATTTTATGTCTATTGTCGAAATCTTCCATCGTATTTTCTTCCCAAATGTAGTAGTGTTAGTTACAGGGAAACAAGTAAGCACAACTATACTTTCACCAGAGACAGTACCAGAAGATGACCTTGAAAACATCATCAAATTTGATACCAAAGAACAAATTAAGAGATGGGTAAAAAACCATAATGCACTCAAAGAAATCAGGAAAGAGGAGGATCTAGCAACTCTTGAACAAGTACATAGAGCGAGTTAAACTACGAATTGAACATTCACTAGAAAATCTACACGACAACACCCTTTACAAGATCAAAGCTCTTTATGATTATGTAATAAACCAGCATGGCAGCACTCATGACTAGCTTATCAAGAAACAACACGATGAAGCAGGTTTCCTAATGGTAGACTACTTTAAATCATTTAGCGGAAATTGTAACAAATTAAAATAATGTGAACCTCATGCATCCATAGTAGACCTCGTCTTAAACAATTGGTTCTCATATTATGGCAATGAATATGTGGACATATAGAACCACCAAACTATTGTGTCTAACATATGTGCTTAGAAACAGTCATCTAACCCATACACATCATAGAATCTCGATGAACAAATACACATAGAACTTCAGCAGTGTGAACAACTATGACAGAAAGAAACCTAGTAGCTCTAGCAAGGAAAGAAAGCATAGGAAGAAGTTAGATAACTCACTCCAAGAATTTACAACCTTATGAGATCTACCGAAACATAAATACAAGAATGCGCCCCTGACATGATAAAAGTTATGAATCGTACCATGATCAACCCTATCCAGCTTTCACATTTGATCAGTTGAACAACTAACATCAAGAACATCCATATTGAATGGGACGACTTCTAGAATCTTCTCGCTCTGTTGGCTCCAACAATCACAAAAGCGTGTGCCGACTGTATCCCTTCAGGAGCCACTTCCATTTCATCATAATAATATTATTTATTTTTAAATTTTGGAAGTAAGGCATCTCTTTGTTATCTTTGGGATGAAGAATACTTTTGGGGTGGGGAAGATGTTGGAGGAGCCTAGTCGACTAGCCGACTAAGTCCTCCCAACCAACTAGTCAGGTAGTAGGATGTGTCTATTATAGCATGATTTTCCACACCTCATGCATCATGCCTTGATAGAATTCCCTTATCCCTATGCAGACTCACTATACCCCATTTACTGACTATATCCCTTATTCTCTAGTATAACAATTTAAAATCCATTTTTGAAGGAATACGTGGGTCACTAGTGATACAAATCATGTATACACAACTCACACCATTGTCACCCGCGTACATCGGGTTTTTTGCTCAAAAACAAAAATATTTGGAATTTTCCCCATCAAGTAATGAATGCCTTGATCCTTGGCATTCCATATGTCGAGAAATGCTCCGATTTAGCCCTCCATTTCCCATTGGAGGGATATATATATTGAGCTTTTGTGAAGCATTAGAGGAGGAGAAACTTGGAGAGTAAAGTGACTATAGAAAAAAATTTCCCCATTGTTATATGCTTGAGTCTGCATCCCTTTGTCATTTTTTATAGAACCATTTGTGTTCATCTCCCAAACTTTCCATTTTCTTTATGAGATTTCCTTAGTATGGAGGATTGAAGTGGTGGAGGCCCAGGTGGAGGGTCTTAGTTTCTTGGTGCCAACGGAGGTTGTCACATTGTATCTCTTTTATATTTATACAAATATTTGTTTCTCATCCAAATTTCATGTGTAATTATGTATATTTTTATCCATGGGTGTAATTTCTTTATAGATGTTTAGATGGAATATGTTAGATTGAATGCTAATAGTTAATATATTATGCTTGGATATCTATTTGTTGTTGAGGGAAAATTGTAGGGAAAATATTTTGATCGAGAACTCAACGATGGTCATCTTTAAACATATGGTTGAGGTGCAGCTCTTATCCCTTACTAGTTAGTTTCTTTAATTTATCTAGCATGCTTGAGAATGGATTTGATTTCAAGTGTCATACTGTCTGTTGTGGTCCACCCCAAACCACAAGAATATTTTCTCTGTAACAGTGTCAGTTAGATAGCCAACCATATAGTTAACAACATGTAACTAAATAACATAATGTATCTTGAATACATAGGGCTAGTGAGCCAGAAGGACCATATCATCTTTGTACTCTTTGGCTATATGTTAATATAAACTTGTAGTTATCGTCTCCATTACTTATGTTTTCTTCCTTCCTGACTATGTGTGATTGCCTTATCTATATGCTTTTATGAGTTGAACACTACTGGTAACTTCATGTAATACCATAGATTACAACATCACATTATGGGAGACCGGTTGATATGGAAACTAGGAAATGGTCATTGTATCATAATAGGAGAGGACCCTTACGTGGGTGGAGTACAGTATTATAAGCTATCCATTGATTTTGTAAACATTCTCAAAGCAAAGAAATTCATTATTTAGCTCAGGTGGGAGTAAAAGGATGATAATGGTGTAAGTTAGAAGTAGAAACATGCTCATGAGGTGGAGTTGTGGGGTACACATATTGAATAATGAAACATGTATATTTTCAGTCTACAAAGAGGAGGAATTCATCTAGTTGATACTGGGAATTTTTTACTTTGGTCATGGAGTGAGAAGACTAGAAAAGTAATGGCTAAACTTGTTGATGAAGTTCTTTTTCTTTCATCAATTGAAATTGAACATAAACGGTGGTACACTTCTCTATGGAAATGGAATATCCCATTAAAGATACAATTGCTATGTTGGTCGATGCTAAACAATAGGATTTTAACTTAGGGAAATTGGGTGAAGAGGGGTGGATACGACACTAATACTTGCATATTATGTAATAATGAAGTTGATTCTATTGATCACCTAATGGTACATTGCTCCTTTACAAAATTAGTATCGAAGGAGGTTAAAAAAGAATTCAAATTTGTTCAAAATTGGGTCTTTCAGTCAATTAATCTCAGTTTTCATAATTGGATATTAAGAGTGAATGCATGGAAGGAGTTACCATGTTATATATGCTGGGAAATATGGAAATGCAGGAATGATGTTTTATTTGAGGGCATAGTAAAGAATGATGGGAAAGTCTATCTAAAAGCAAAAGGAGCTTTTGGGAAAATCCATAAAGAGAAGGAAAGAAGCCATGACTTAAATTTCAAAGTTGCTAGAGTTCCTATTTTTAACAACCGTTAACCAATTAGTTACTTTGATGGTGTTTCACATAATCATGGCGCTAAATGTGGAGTTGGTGTTTTTCTAAAATTGAATGGGTCCTTAGTTATTAAACAAAATATGTATTGTGGGAGGGGTACCAATACTAGAGGAGAATTAATTACATTATGGGGATTTTATTTTTTATTCTTAGAATAAACATATTGATCACTTGCAAGTTGCTAGAGACTCTAAAATTATATAGTGGGATCTCTAGAACTATAAGCTTTAGATGGCTTCTCTTGAAGGATGGAATCGAAAAAATTAGGACTCTTCAAAATCAGTATGCTGAGATAAATTACCAACATATTTTTAGAGAATTCAATGAAGAAGCATACCTACTGTCCAAATAGGTTTTGGAGTTGGTTGGAGGGGTCATACATTATGAGGAGAAAAATGGTTCTAATGTGCTAGCAGAGGGTTATGATTACTATTTTCTGATTTTTAGGAAGCATTTGTTTTGCCTTTATGTCTTAGGAAGGCTATTCAAACTTTTTTGAGTCAAATATTGAATGTAATTTATATTTCAAACTTCTTATCTTAGTAGTATTAAGTATATATGATTTTTAGATATTGATTTATCTCAATTTTTGTATGGGTCAAAGATTGATACATTTAGAAACTCTGGAAGAGGAAAGTAATTGTTTCTCGTTCATATGTTTTCAGGGAGGAAAAGGAATTTCTTTAAATATGAATTGTAATTGAGATGAAAAGCTTATCTTATACTTTTATTTATAAAAGTATAGTATATTTTTCCTGGTAAAAATAGAAATGTTTTTTTATAAGGCTTCTCGGATTAGGTGTTTGGTACAAAAGTAATGATCCCAACATGAATGTCAATGAGTAATTTATGACATCCCAACAAATGTAAACCAATTTTTGGAAAATTCAAACTTTTAGTTTCAAAACATTATTTTGTTAAAGTTGTCATTTATGACATCCCAACAAATGTAAACCAAATTTTGGAAAATTCAAACTTTTAGTTTGGAAACATTATTTTGTTAAAATTGAGGTCCCAGTCCTAACATATTCAAATCTCAAATGATAACATAAAGAAATGCATCCACTCTGATGTGAGTGGAAAAGTCAAACTTTTAGCTTGGAAACATTGTTTTGTCTAGAATTGATGTCCCAATCCTCACATGGGTCACATAAACAAATGCATCCACTC
Source organism: Pseudotsuga menziesii (assembly GCA_001517045.1). Lineage (NCBI taxonomy): Eukaryota > Viridiplantae > Streptophyta > Pinopsida > Pinales > Pinaceae > Pseudotsuga > Pseudotsuga menziesii. The sequence continues at coordinate 105,211 of LPNX010430322.1, forward strand.
ACAAAAGAATATCCCCACAAACATTTAGTGCGAGTCAATTCAAACTTAAACTCAAGACCCCATTCTATGTACCTTGTAAACTCTTGAGTATTTCAACTTGCTTATTTATGATTCATAAGGTCCATACAAGTAATCATCAGCATGACATTTAATGTTGATCATTAATAACTTTGTTTTTTTACATAAAACCTTATTATTAAATTTGAGTTAAAAAATAAAACTCACTAAAAATAGTGATAAATAAAGGAAACATTAAGGATTATGTATCATACAAAATACCATATATCACATCATCCAAGTGTATATGGAAAATACGTTTAAGGCTTTGGACATAAGATTACACATCATGCTTAGTATTTTCCCAAGTGAATAATGCCATTAACTTCTTCTTGAATTGGAGCTTCACATCTGTTTTTTTGTCTTTCTTTGCGTTCTCACTTCTTCTTGAATTGGAGCTTCACATCTGTTTTTTTTTTTGTCTTTCTTTGCAACTTGTGTTGGCATTTTCGCATCTTCACATTGTACAACAATCTTTTTTAATCTTTTCAGGTTTGGTTTTTGATGTTTTACTGAACATTTTTTCTATTTCAAAACCTATTTGATACGTAGTCATAAAATGAACACGTTAAATACGATGAACATATTGATTAATAAAACGTCAATCTAACATCTAACAACTTACATAACCTATCATAATTTTTAATTCTTGTTTTTCATAAAAAATAAACAATAACATAAACTTTGTATAATGAAAACAACGACTCACAAGCAACCAACCACCCCCACTACCCCACTAGATCTAGACACATACGAACCCTTCGCCACCACCCAATACTATTCCACCACAACCCCGCATCTAAAAATCAACATTAAATGTTTATATAGTGAATCTACGAGTTTAATATTTAAAAATCTCATTTTACTCGGCTTTTCTAGCATATATCATCATCATGATTCATAATGATGCAAGAAGCTATTTAACAATATTATCATCATGATTCGTAATGATGCAAGAAGCTATTTATCTCTTTGTGACATGTTGAGTATTTTGAATAATAAATAATGTTGAAAAGTGCATTCTACAATAAAGACAAAACTCACACTCAATTCCTTCCTTGTCACCGACAAAATCCTCAAACATTCACCACCCATGGCAATTACGGATTCTTGTAATAATTGACTACCTTATATTGAAAAAGTAAGTCACGTGAAAGTCTCTATCACAAAGTGTGCAATGACCAAAGAAGTCATGATAATGAACATGAAGTTGGACTCGAGTAGGGTTGGAATTTCGGGTTGGAATTTCAAATCGCTGACACCCATCAAAATTGCCGGTAACAATCAAAATATGAAATGGTTTTTGTATTCTAAGCCAGATTTTGACGGTCTCCGGAAAATTTTAGCTGTATTTGACTGGTAAATTGACCAATGACGGGCATTTACCCGTCAAATTCCATCCCTACTTCGAACATAAACATACATTTGAGGCATGTGAAAGGATGTTTTCATCCTTCAAGTTAAATACCCAACACCATCCATTGATTTCCTTTCTCATGTGTGTTATCACGCTTTGCAAACCTTGGCATTAACAACAAAAGTGGCTCCCAATGGTGAGAAAGGATTCTAAACAAATTCAATTTTAGGGGATTTTGGAGTAACTTCTAGTTTCATAATCTTTATAGGAATTTTGGTTCGAGGTTTTAGTCGCCATTTTAAGATGATTAAGATTTTTGAAATTTTGAAAAAACGAAATGGATTAGGTGCAATTTTGCTTTTTTATTAAAAAAAATGAACTCGCTAGAAAAATTGAATTTCTCTATCTCCATTGTAGGCCCTAAATATACCCATGTTTATAACGCCAACCCATTTGAGAATATTCCTCAAATGTTGTACATTTAGTGTCCGCTATTTCACTTCCGCCATTAAACTTTTCTGATTAATTGAAAATTTTAGAGTACGAGAGAATTCAAGGACAAATCAAATCATTTTTTGGGATATTTCCCTTGAGCTATAATGCATCAACCCTAAAGAGTGAGGATTGAGTACTTACATCATAATGGGTATAGCTCATATCTCTTCATTTTGGTCAATCTCGTTGAGTCCTATCCTTTCCATGACTGATGATATTAAAGGGGAGAGTTCCAAAGACAATATATGAATGGAATCATTATTTTACTAAGGAATACGGTGTCCTAGAATATGCAGGTTTAGTTGCACAAAATTTTGAGTATGAATTTACTGCATAAATCTATGGTAAATTTGACGCCAAAGTTGCAACATGCCAAAGTAGGAGATAAATCAATTGTTGTAAGTGATTTGTTGTTTGTTGCTAAGTATGAGCTAGAGCAATTATTTTATGCAATTCAATTGTCGCATGTGTGTTATAGCTTTTCCTAATTATCACTAATATCCTCCTTCTCCATGGATATTTAAATTGCATGCACATTCCAAATGCTAGTATCAAAGTTAATGTAAGTATCCAAGTTATGTAGCATAGAAAATGTGGCTATTCCATGTTATATTTTTATCATTTAAGCAATATGATCTTAGGATCTTATCTGAGAGAATAACATGCACAACAATCAATCACAAGAGACAAGAGACACAAAGATTTTCCTCGGGGAAACCATAAAGGAGAAAACCCCACAACTTCCTTAGAGATATAATTAGCACCAATGGCAACAGTAAAACCCAAAGACAGAAAACATAATCTTCAACAATTGTTCTCTCTCTCACTTGTGTGAACACTTCCTCTCTCACTCATGCACCCCAATTGAGTGAGTGTGTGTAACAAATAGAGAGTCTCACTCTCTATTTATACTAGTTTTTTACTTTTACAATTATTTACCAAGACCGACATCTCTAGGAGAGTCTAATAACCATAGTGCCCCTCAACCATGGGAACTTTGCTCTCCGATCAACAAGGAGGGTTAACCTTAACTCAATTGTGGGGACTATTGCCCCGAATTACAATGGAGGGTTAACCTTAATGACTTTACATGACTTTATTATATTAATGACTCTCGAGAGAGGAAAATCGGGGTATAATGAAATACAAATGAATCTCCTGATAGGAACATCGAGGTACAATATAAGATATACAAGTGAATACATTCCGATGTTAGAAATACATCAACACTCCCTCTTAACTAGGAAGGTATTCTCTTGACACAATTCATCAGTACAAGTCTTCTTCTCTGGATCAAGTCTGGATCATCATCAAAGCTAGATCATCACTGGATCATCATCAAAGCTCGATCATCAATGGATCATCATAAAAAATGGATCATCATTGGATCATCATCAAAGTTGGATCATCACTGCTTCCACTATCTCGATCAACTGGTGCTATATCTCAATTCTACTCGTCATAGGAAGTTCTATAGAGCCATCCCTTTTTCATGTTGGTTGTAGGCCTAGCCTCCATGTAGGTCTTCATCTTCTTCAACACTTATATCTGACCCAGTCAGAAAGGTCGTGCACTCACATCTGACCATGGGAGGAACACATCCAAGGCACTATCATCTGTGAAAATACCCAGCACTTACAATCACCATCATAGTAGGACACACCTACTACCATCTATGAAAAGGCCCAGCACTTACAATCACCAGCATGGTAGCACTTACAATCACCAACATGGTAGGACACACCTACTACCATCTGTGAAAAGTCCCAACACTTACAATCACCAGCATGGTAGGACACACCTACTACCATCTGTGAAAAGGCCCAGCTCTTACAACCATTAGCATGATAGGACACACCTACTATCATTTGTGGAAAGGCCCAGCTCTTACAACCATCAGCATGATAAGACACACCTACTATCATATGTGGAAAGGCCCTACACTTACAACTGATCATGTGGGAGCCAATCCCACAGTCATATCAAAATGGCTCCACACTTACATCTGATCATGTGGGAGCCAATCCCACAGTCATATCAGAATGGCTCTACACTTACATCTGATCATGTGGGAGCCAATCCCACATTCATTTCAGAATGGATTTGCACTTACATTTGACCATGGAAGGAGCCAATCCTACCATGTCAGAAAGGCTCAGCACTTATATCCTCCCATGGGAGGCCCAGCCTGCCACCATGTCGAAAAGGCTCAGCATTTATATCTGACCCAGTCAAAAATGATCCTGCACTTATATCTGACCATAGAAGGAACCAATCCTACCATGTTAGAAAGGCTCTCGGATTCATCACCTCCCCTTGGAGGGAACCTCGATCTGGAGAACACCAAGCTTCTCCCTGAAGTACTTGAACTTCACTCTGGCCATTTCTAGCATAGACTCCCATCAGGGATGATTACGTCCAAGGATAACCTGCGAGCTTCACCAAGACCAATTACATCCGAGGACAACCTACAAGGCTGTTTTACATCTGAGCCACCTACGAGCTTCACCGGAATTTTATGCTCAGACAACCTGTCTCACCGGCTATGCTAGACCTCCCTCTTTCGAGAGATCTTGATCTGGATCACATGCTGGAGCTTCACTGCTCCTCTCTGCATCATACAAAAATACAAGACAGATCAAACAAATTAAATCATAGTTTTCAAAAGAAACATACTACCTCCCAAATGTCCAAGCAAGTGGAAACATATTTTTCCTCGGTTGTACTCAGCGCCACGCAGGACTGCTTCCTACTACACCAAGAGATCACACCTGATCTCATACTAAAGCGGCACCCCAAAGTGCTCTTCCTATCAATGGCACTACCTACCCAATTAGAATCCTCATAACCTTCTAGGTTAATCTTCTTATTTGCTTCATACTTGAGCCCATAATCAATTGTACCCTTTAGGTGCCTCGGAATATGCTTTGCAGCAATCAGGTGAACATGTCTCAATTTGGTCACAGCAAAGCAAATATCTGGTCTCGTATTCATTAGGTACATCAAAGAAAAAATTATTTGATGATACATCGTGGTATCAACCAACTCTGATGAAGCAACACTCAATAGCTTTAGGTTCGATGCCGTAGGTGTGGTCATGGCCTTGCATTCCATCATCATGAACCTCTTCAAGATATCTACTGCATGCTTCCCTTGTCCCATGGAGATTCCATCTGCATTCTTCCACACCTCCATCCCTAGAAAGTAGTGCATCATATCCAAGTCCTTCATCTCTAACTTGGCAGTAAGTCTCCTTCTTGCAACTTTAATGAGTTCCTCTTTTTTGTCAAGAACAAGTCATAGACATATAACAGGAGCCTCACTGGTCTTCCTCCTTCAACCTTGAAAAAAAGGTTGGAATCCTCTTTACTCTCAGTAAAGCTTAGAGTCATCAGTAAGCTATCCATCATGTTGTATCATGTCGAACCTCAAGATCTTCTGCAGTCACTCCCTCTGAAGCGGATCATCATTCTCCCTCTGCCTTTCGTACTCAATGCATTGAAACATTATGTACTGGAGTGACAAGTATCTTCCTTTGCTACTAATATTCTATGTATCCATCTAGGGTCACTGGATACCAAGATCCTCTATCTTGAACCTTTTCAAAAGTTCTTCTCGCACCCATTTGTGAGCTTGTCATCCTCTATTGGATTTCATCTTCAACCTTGTAATAAAGGTTAAGATATTCATCACTCTAGGTGATCTTCAAGCTCCTCATGTATGTGTTATCCTATGGGTGTCTTTTGAGCTCGTACAAGGCCTTCTTTCATTTGCACACATGATTCTGCTTGTCATGTTTCTTAACTTCTAGTGGCTACAAATGTCTCTTCGTAGTCTATTCCTTCTTTCCATGAGAAGTCTCGTAGTACGAATCTTTCCTTGTATCCCATGATGTATCCATCTACTGCATGCTGGATCGTGTAGATCCATATGGAATACATTACAGACTTCCCTTCAGGTCTTGATACTGCATCCTAGACATCATTCTTCTTGAACTGGTATTCTCCTTCCCTTTCTTCTTGGCTAGTTCTTCATAGCTGGAAGGCTCTGCATCAATGATGTCACTTAAGAGAGTCACATAACTAGAGTGTCTCTGAGGCCTCTTTATTTCTTTGAAAGCATCATCATATTATTCTTCATCTTGGATTATTTCTTGAACTGTTGTCACTTGTTCTTCAGAACAAGTCTCATCCTTCTTTTCTTGTAGGTGATTGTACGCGATCTTTCCTACAAGTCAAATGCATTTGTATGGTTATAAACATTTCATAAGGCATATTCACAATGGAAAATTATGACGCATAAAGATATAATCATGTAACTATTTTAGCCAATACAACATTCATCCATATCTCATGGAAACTTTTCTAGGTGCCTTCCATATCTACTAAGACATCATTGAGATTGTGCACTAATCCAATATGTCAACAAAGAGGTTTCATTCTAGATAAGTAGCAATGGAGAGTTGTATAGCACCATGAGCTACTTACCCATCACATGCATATTAGTAGTATATTGTCATTAATGCAAACATTCTATCATGCATAATACATCAACTGAATATAAACAAATGCATAACAAAACAATATCATGAAATGACAATTGAATACGTATATTTATTTGTTTCCTGGGTAGACTCCTTCTTTCAACTTCATCATCTTCTTCATCTTCTTCATTCATAACAACATCATTTCTTATCCAAATGCTTAATATGTGTTATGGAGAGAAATTCCTATGGCTTGGGGTACCACAACAGACAGCTTGACTCCAGAAATCAATCTTTTCCAATATGCAATAGAAATAAAATGTCTAACATTAAAGGATCAGACCTCGTACCTTATTCCGGACAGTTGAAGTAGATCCCCATTGAGCTTTCCAATCTTCAGCTTGAATTGATCTGTTACTTCGTCAACAACAAGTAAACAATACAAGCATTCTATATATCATGGTATTAGATCTATTCTAGCATATATAATCAATAATGTAAAAGCATTTGACATAATCCAATGGAGAACATATTCATTCAAACACACATTATTGGATAGGAAAAGATATTTCTATTAATATAAATCAGATATTACAAGATACAACCTCTGACGGCACGTCTGCGAACTGGAGAAACTGAATCCCCCACTTGGGCCTCCACCACTTCAATCTTCCATCTCTCAATAGCAAGCTCACAAGCAAAAGGCAAGCTTGGAAAGAACACAAAAGTGCTCCAAGGGACAAAGGGATGCAGACTCAAGCATAAGTTCTGGCAACAATGGACTATAGTATTGTTGCTCTCAATTCTCTCTTATGCCTTCAATGTACCAAGGGGTTCCTTATATAGCTTTTCAAAGGGGTAATGAAAGGTCGAATCCGAGCGATCTCAAGGCATAGGGAAGGCCAGGAGTCAAATGAGTTGGATCCATGTCAAGGAAAAATCCAAAAGGATTTGGATTATGCACACATCCCGATGTACGCGGTTTTAGTGGTCAAACCCGCGTATGTACGCGCTTATATGTTTAAAAGTCGCGTATAGCATTTTTCAGGTATTTTTAGCGATGATCAAGGAAACATCAAAGGACAAAAAGTGGTCCATAGGGTCTAAGGAGTCTGCAGTAGGAGAGGGGAAGGCCATACAAAGTGTGATTCACCTAGAGTGGTGAAATCTGCTATAACATATGCCCCCTAATGTGTGAGGTCAGAGGGGTTATACGATGGCCGAAATACATGATAAGTTCATCCCAGAAGTGGAGTGATGAAAGATCCCAAATGGAAGACCAGCCACCCAATCAGCATAGTACTGTAATACAACTCTGCATATAACTGCAAATACATATAGCAGTCCTGGATACATAAGAGTACAATGGCCATGAATAGGCATGATACATGATATCACATATGTGGTCATCGCCACATACAATATACATAGATCAGAATCTCCATGATGAAGATATACAAAGTACCATGATCTCTAAAATCGCTGAAGATATATAATAGATCAAGATCTCCATAGTGGCTGGAAATATCTGACATACACTGGAATCAAGTCACGAGAGCTGAAATCTCATGAACATTGGCACGATCAAGGAGGTAGCATATAAGAGATGCCACCAATTTGGAAGGTCTTCTACACAAACTGCTACGAGTACATGTCCTACTATGCAAATAGAGGTGTCGAGGTCGAACATAGTAGTCCATCGTCTGATTACCGGTCATTAATATATATCGTTAACAGACGCGAGATCACCCACTGATAATGAAAATGGGAATCAAGGTACTAGAGTGCAAACTAACAAGTGTGAATAAATGTGTTGAGGTCGAACACTTGAAAGGATCCATCGATTAGGGGACATTGATGTATTCCCAAGAAACTGTCGATGGCAAGAGAACTTGCCACTGATGACTGCAAGTCTCAAGGCACTCAAAATGACTCTAGACTCCAATCCCAGAATAAATGATCTGAAGTCGATGGGATGAAATCCGCTAGAAGGAGGGAATTAAGGCATCCCCTATCATCCAACACGAGGTACTCAGCAAAGCTGTATAATGTGGAAGGACTCGATCATAAAGTTCATGAACCAGTAACTATACCAGGAATGGACGACATGCAAAGTCAAGATAACCGAGGAATGGCCGACTCAGGTTTCAACTTCCTTCGAACAAGAGCATAACGGCGTATGGTGACTGAATGAAGGCAGCATAGACTCGATATACAAACTAGGACATATCTATGACATAGGAGGCATCAACAAAGGCTCCATAGTGACTGGAACCTTAACCAGTCGGTGGAGATAAACTCAGATAAACAAGTACAACTCCTAAAGTCAAACTATAACCCAACCAATGGATGTGATATACAATGCTCTGTTCGAAGGAGACACGACTCGACAGCTGCCAAAGATAACATCTTTCCTTGTCCGGCTTTTTGGTTTTTTTATTTTTTTGGACTTTTTCAGTTATTTGAAAAGCTTGAAAAAAGAATAAACTAGCTTTATAGTTACAAACTAGGAGGAGACGAGTGTCATAAGGGCAAACAAAATAGTTCCAAGCAGTGGAACATACCTATGATCAATGAAAGGATACCTGTGTAGGATATCAACACTCGGGGGAAAATCCCCTCCCGGTAAAAAGGGAATCAAGCTGCGAAGGATATAAAAAATGACTCTGGATGGCTAGACATGAGACAAGCTCAGGCTATATGGCTGAAATGCAATGTCAGGGGAGCTGGCATAAAGCTCAATAAGGCAGGAAAAGCTCATGATAATGCATTCACAACTTGACATGAGGAAGTCCTGAGGGAAATAGGCTAGCATAAGATCAAGAGGAGTATGAGGCTCTTGCGAAATGTCATGGCAGTACTATACAACGGACTCCCACACCCTAAAGGAGAAACCATCGGCATGGGCACCAAATGCAAATAAGCAGCTAACTAGGGTACCCATGTAAGGTGAAGCTCTACCACTCGTGTCATGCCACTTCTAAAGCAGTAAGAAGGTTCCACGACATGATAGAGTGGGTTCGTATCTACAGTCATGGTGATATGGTCACAAGGTCATGAAAAATGCAAATGGTGGTGAAACCTAACCTATATGCCAGTTTAGTCATGATACCTGAGATCGGCATGAACGGGTCAATCCAACAGTTGAAACGACACTGAAAAAGGTCTTCTACAACACCAATTATGTCAAAAACGGTCGAAAATGGTTAGAAAATGTCGAAACTATAGGAAAGGGGGTAAAATTTTTCAAATATTTGAAAATTTTTCTATAAATAGTAAAAAATATAAATCATTTGAAACTTTTACCCATTTGAGCTCTGATTTTCAATTGCAAATTCCAGGAGATCCAGCCGGTGGAATTCACAACCATTTCTTCCAGGTATTTACTCATGCTCTCCTCTTGCATTTTGACATAATTTTTATAGATTTTCATGGTCAAATGAATTTTTTAGGCCATCCCAAAATGAGCGCTGCAGCGCACGTGGAAATCGAGGATTTTTCCGCATATAGGGCTAGATATACGCGGAAAAGGACCTCAAACCTGCATACATACGCGACTGTTTTCAAAACAGTCGCGTATGAGGTCGTGCATATGATTTTCAACTAAACTAATGGGCAAATTTTCAATTTCTTTTGCAGGATGGTGCTAGAGTGGAGAGAGCGTGAGCATGGTGAAGTAGAGGAAGCAGTAAGGGCCGACTTAATGGCTCAATAAGCTCTTCGTGCATGTGGAATCTACAAGTTTTGGTGTCTTGGTGGTTTGAGGGCCAAACCAAGATTGCTACAGATGCTGGTAGACTATTGGGATCCAGAATCAGAGTCCTTTCATATTGACGGGATGTCCCTCACTATAGAGGTGGAGGACATATACTTTATCACAGGTCTTTCTAGATGAGGGGAGGTGGCGAACCTTCATTCCTGAGGTGGCCCAAGGGGTGGCCTGACTATCGACGAGTACATTGCAGTGTACTTCTATCCAGACATCAAGAAGGTGGGGAGTCAAGTCCCTACCAATGGTATATAGGTGTTGGTCCTAAAGGCCATACTATTGACATTGGGAAGAATAGCCAACTTAGCATCACTCCACCAGGCCTCGCGGCCTCTGATGTTCTATGCAGTGGAGTGCATGAGACCCATAATCTATGACTGGAGTACTACGCTACTGAGCAACATGAAACACCAGCTCAGTGAGTGTAAGGCAAGCAGGGTACGAAACTTCGGGTTCAGCAGTATCTTGAGCACGTTTTTCTTCGAGCATGTTCCAGGATTGAGCCCTAGAGTGGATGTTCCTCTCCATGGGGTTCGAGATCCAGCCCAATGGCGTTGGGCAGATGCGATGCGTAGACTGGGGGGTGGTAGGGTGGCCAACCCATATCCAACTGACTTCTTTCCATGGTGGCAACAACAGATAGTTGCCATTGATGACTACCCCTATGCAGGGATAGATTTTCAGGGGGATCCGGACATGCCATTGCCACCAGGATCGGCATATGGCGATATAGGTAACGAATCTCGACCCTCACTCTTTTTTTAATTTTTTGAGTTATTTAATTTTTTTGTATTTTCTTGATTTTGTGGAAGCAAAAAGACATTTTTTTGCGTGACAACACATAGTGACCTCTACCATTTGTGTGCATATGTGGGACCACGGCGGTCAGAGGGTTTCCCTTGTCATAGATAGAGGGGAAGAGGAGATGACATCACGGTGTGGATGCACAGCGAATGCTCCAAAGCATTCATACCAACTTTGTGAGACTGACTCATAGAGTTCCCATGGCGCAAGTCAAGGACTTGCCTGAGGCCATGCAGCGGCAGGTGGTGGGTGTACCACGCACATGGGTGCGTTTATTTTGACGGCTAGCTAGAGCTGTAGTGACGTTCCATGATCACAACCCTCCTCCTCCTCCACAGGATTAGACACTTGGGAGTGTATACATTTTGTACGACCGTGTACTATATGATGGTGGCTTAAAAAACCCCAATTTTGTATCATGACACTATGTATTATCACATTTTTGATGTATAAAAAAGTTTTATGGTGATCGATTTATTTATTTACATGTGTAAAAATTGTGTTTGTGATCAATTTACTATCAATGAAACAAATGCCAATCTAACACGTAGTTAGCATATGAGTCAGCAACTTGATTATTATTTCTTGGAATGTGTATATATGCTATATTGTCAAATTGTCATTCTAACAATCTCACACATAAGAATATTCTCAATAACGTCGAATCTCTAACATGGTACAAACCATTGAGCTGTGACACTACTAACTCCGAATCAAGACGTACCTCAAGATATAGAACGCCATGTAGAATGGCATCCCATAGAAGCTCAATAATGGCACTATATTCAGCAACATTGTTGGAAGATGGTCGTAGACATATGCCTCCTGAAGACAGTACCTGACCCATAGGAGTATAAATCACCCAAGCAGCAGAGGTTAAGTGTTGAGTGTGACAGCTTGCACCATCCGTGAATCCTATGTAGGTGGAATATTCCCTTGACATTTTCCAAAAGAAATGGAAACTAATCACAAACCCGATCACGATAAGAAAAAGACCTAACTATGCAAAGTTGTACAATAATATACAACAAGCAGCCTTGGCTAAAGATTATGCATAGTATTTTTTGAGATAGAGACCATTTCTAGGCTTCAGCAAAGTTGTTCCTTCGTAATCCACTAACTCATAGGCACCCTTCTCTAACACACGCTGGACCACGTAAGGACCACGCCACATAGGATTAAATTTCCCTGCCCCCAAGGGTTCTTTCGGTTGATCCCACAAAAGGACCAAGTCTCCTTCACTAAACACTCTTGGACGGACAGATTTATCATACTGGACCTTAACGCGACGCTTATTAACCTCTAGAGCTACCAAGGCAACCCGACGTTGCTCATCGAGTTGCTCAAGGTGAACCAAACACTCCTCCAAAGGTGAAGTGTCTAGTAAGAGTTCCATAGCTAGCTTCAATGAATGAATTTCACATTCAACCGGCAATATCGACTCCACTCCATGCACAAGCTGATATGGAGAAAAACCAATGGCAATCTTAACCGCAGTTCAATATGCCCACAAAGCAGGATATAACATAATGTGCCAATCATTCTTGCTTTGTGCGATGGTTCGTTGGAGAATGGATTTGAGTGATTTATTCACTGCATCTACCTGTCCATTCGCTTGGGGGTAGTAAGAAGAGGATTGCTCTTGCTTATACCCTAACTTCGATGCCAACTCTTCCACAATACAGTTCTGAAAGTGCGAGCCATGGTCAGTGACAAGCTCTTTCGGAATTTCGAACCGATTAATAATTTGGTTGAAAACAAAGTGAGCGGCTGTCTCACCGTCGAATTTTACTGTAGGCATAGCCTCAGCCCATTTCGTGAAATAATCAATAGCCACTATAATGGGATGGTGCCCCCCAGCCGAAGCTGGGTTGCAATCCATAAAATTGAGCCCCCACTTAGTGAAGGGACCGGCGGTGATAATGGGATGTAACGGGGCAGGTTTCGAGCGCATATTACGTGCAAACACTTGGCAAGGGTGGCACCTCTTGACCGCATCAACACAATCTTTCAAGATCGACGGCCAGAAATAAACTGCTCTCAAAATATTTTGAGCTGTAGAAAGCCTAGATAAATGTCCACCACACACCCCTCCGTGGCAGTTATTCAACACAACCTTAGCCTCGTCATGAGTTAAACAACGTCGTAAAATGGAATCTACCCCACAGAGGTACAAATTCTTGTCCACTATAAGGTAGTTCTTAGAGACATGATGTAATCATCATCATTCATCTCGCGAGAGGTGAGTAGGGGTCTTCAGTGTTTGTAAATATATTATGATATCATCGTACCATGGGTCCAATGTAGAGATTAAGAAGATGTGTTCATAAAAAAACGTATCTTCACAAAGCAACTCCTCGGTCTCACTCGAAAAATCTGATATGAGCTCCGCAAAGACTAAAGACTTCTTCGATTTTGCCGAAACAAACTCAAGATCAAATTCTTGCAGAATGACAATTCATTTATTATACTTTCCCCCAATCATCCTTTGGGTGAGGACGAATTGAAATGGATTGACATGGGCCACATTCAAGGTCTGGTGAAGGAGAATATAATGTCTCAAACGTTGAACCGCATGTACGGTAGATAAAGCAAGCTTCTCGACATGAGAATAACGAATCTCTACGTCAATAAGGTTTCGGCTCAGATAATATATGACATGCTCTTGGAGCTCCTCATCCTCTTGAACCAAGACCATACCAATCGTCTCTAAGGACGCGACCACATATAATAAGAAATCACGGCTATAGTTCGGGGGACTAATCACAAAGGCTGATGCTAGGGCTTGCTTGAGTGCATCGAAGGACTCATGGGCTCACTCATCCCAATAAAAGGGAGTATCCTTCTTCAAGAGATGCATAAAGCCTCTAGTCAAATTGGCAAAGTTGACAACAAATCTTTGTAAGAAGTTTTCCATGCCTTGTAAACACCGAAGATGACGAATATTCTTCGAGGGAGACAACTGAAGTATTGCCTCAACCTTCAAAGGGTCGACTCTTATACCCTCTTTCGAAACGATGAATCCTAACAAATGACCTGACTTCACACAAAAGATGCACTTATGAGGATTTAATCTAACTGAATAGTGTCGGCATCTTTCGAATACCAATCTCAAGTGATAGGGATGACACATTCTCATACGAGAATGAGTAGCGAGATCATCCAAAAATACCTCAATAATTGACTTGAGATCATGGAAAATCAAGGTCATTGCCTGCTGAAATGTAGCTCCAGCGTTTTTAAGGCCGAAGGGAATTTTTCGATATGCGAATGTTCCCCAAGGACAAATAAATGCAGTCTTGTGTTGGTCCTCAGGTTTAATCTATATCTGATTATACCCGAAAAAGTCATCCATAAAGGAGAACACTTTGCTCCCTGCACACTCATCCAAAATCTGATCTATAAATGGTGTGGGGAAGTTATCCTTAGGACAGGCACGATTCAAATCGCGGAAATCAATGCATATGTGGATCGCTCCCTACTTCTTATCCACTGGAACAGGGTTTGAAACCCACTCCATCAAGGGAATGGGATAGATGAAACCGTCTTTCAACAATTTCTCTATCTCTGCTTTAATGGTGGGTGCTTTCCTAGGATTCACCGCCCGTAAATGTTGTCGAACAGGCTTAGCGTTGGGGTAAGTCTTAATTTCATGCTCAACAATACGAGGGTCAATACCTGGCATCTCGTCATAAGACCAAGCAAAAATATCATGGAATTCCTTGAACAGCTCGGTATATTCCAGAATCTCAGCTTGGGAACATTCCGCCCCAATATAGACATTCTCTATTGTGCCAGGATTGCGAGAGATGTTGATAGGAATCATTGAAGATATGTTTTCCATGTTTCCACCAGCCATCGGACCAACAGAGCTTAATGGAACCACATGACTACCAACTCTCTAACTAAGAATCTCCCTATAATCCTCATGCTCCAAACGGTCAAGCGCTGGAAGGAAGTACGATCTATGATGAAGTTCTTCCCATGGTGGCTCGACTCCTGACATAGCCTCAATAATCGCTTCATCCGAAGGGAACACCGTATCAAGGCAATCGTGGGCATGAGAATACTGTACTGCCCATGCCGGCAACACATAGGGGTCTTCCTCCTCCATCCGTGAAGAGGAAGAACAAGGCCCTGCAACATTCTTGAGATTAGCTTGATAAGATATCATAGCTACAGGCAATGGCACGCTCGTCTCGACAGGATCACTCGAAGTACTCGATGTAGGAAGAATCCAAGGGTCTTCCATATGATTAGTGCGAAAAGACATCGATATCGTAGAAGTCGAAGCCTCATCGAAACTAGATCATATCATGAGGATCGGTGTAGGACAACTAAAGCTTCCCATGAGGGATGGATACATTCCTACACCCACACTCCCAGTTGCCGGCTGAGAGTGCTCAATATTCGGGATCGAAGCTCCTGAAGATGCGGTAACAGACGGATTCTTGAATCTCATCTGATCAATCTTTACAATCTTCCTGTTATGTGGAAAGCATACAACGCGGAACAAGGAAGAAGCAACGGCTTGCATACTGTACATCTAGTTCCTACCCAGCATGAGATTATAGTCAAGGGGCGCATCAACCACCTCAATCTCTATCGCAACGGTCTTTCCCCCCAAACGGACTTTAAGGGAAGGAAGGATGTCGTGCGGCCTAAAAGATCTCCCATCGAAAGCAGTTAACATAGTCATTGATTTAGACAGCTCAGGAGAACCGAGACCCTTCCAACAGGCCAAAGACATCACAGAAGCAGCAGCACCCTCGTCAATCACAGTACGTTTGACGGTCATACCAAGACATTCTATGTGCACCAAAAGAGACACATAGTAGGGAAAGTGAGACTGATGTCCTGCGGTTTCAAATTTGATCACAGAGGAAGAATCATCATCGTTCACACCAAGGGAAGAAAGAAACACCTTCCTTTGCGAAGGACAACTCTGAAGCACTTCCAATGCAGACATCGCACAAGGAGTATGGCCCAAATCCTCGACAACTGAATAATTCTGGGTGGCTCGGGCATTTGGATTATGCCCTGAACGCTTAAGAACTCCCTTAGGAATGCGAGGTGCAGCCTCAGGTTTATCCGTAGGTTTCTCAATGCACAAAGGGGATCCTGGTGGATCCAGCTCTTTTCCTGGGCTGGGTTGTGACGAACTATAATCTTTCTCACGAGTCACAACTTTCGCAGCACGGACCATGTTAACGCACCCATGACCACTACCCTCTAGTGGATCATCATCACTAGACTATTCATGGGACTTCGAGTTCATATTTTGGTTATGCAGTAAAGGGTTAGTTAGCACAGCTGGGCCTTGTGCTAAGAATATCGAAGCTTCTTCAATTCGAGGGCACAAGTAAGTGAGGTGATCGTCCTTACATAGCTTGCAAGGGAATTTAACCTTACATTTCACTTGCTTGTCAACCCCATCATTTCTACCGTTCTTGTCTTTACTGTTAGCATTCTCATTCTTATTCCCACCCTTTCGATTATTATTTTTACCCTTTTTTCTATTCCGTCCGGGCTGCTGGTTACCCTTCTGGTCCGACGATTGCACAGAAAGTACATTCGCCATTTGGGCGGGTTGAGACAAAGCCGTAGCTTGTCCCGAAGCAGATAATTTACTAGCTTGTTTTGCAACCAAATCTGCAGGTTTCGCACTTGCACAACCCACAATGCCATCGGCATGTGGTCCAGGTTTGACTTTGGGATCGAAATTGGAACAAGGAGCATTGGGAATAATCTCATACAACAAACCGGACTGAGCATAGATCAAGTCCAGTTCCTGTGCCCTAAAGATTGCTTGTTCCTCATTCTGCACTCCGGATGTGGAAACATCCTTCACTATATATGGCAATAACGACTTGAGGAACCACTCGAGAAGGAATTTTGGCGGTATAAAAGATTTAATTAATCTCTTCCATCTACACCACTCTTGAATATGGTCAGAAATATGTGTGGCTTTATGTTGCCGAAATGTTGACAAGAGTTCAGTACCAACGTCATAGCTCACTGGTAGCTGGAAGTGATTAAGAAAAGTCATCGCAAGGCCATCGAACAAAGCAAAATATCCCTTAGGCAACTCTATATACCATTTCACAGCAAGCCCTGTGAGGGTGCGTTGAAATAGTCACAAACGGAATGAGTCCTGATGTAACAAATTTGAAGAGCACAAAAGGTGAAACGTAGTAACGTGTTTGCTCAGATCCTCTCTCGATTTTCCTTCGAACTTAGGTATGTCCAAAGGAAGCTTGTTAGGGACAGCTGGCCAAGTCGGGTCATGAGCCACAGGATCATTCGTAAGTCTCGATAAGTCAAGAATATTACGCGTTGTAAGGAAAGGGATTCGAGGATGATGAGGTCGATGGACCGCTCCCTGATTCATATAGGGTTGATTACCACCATGGCCTTGGCCATAGTGTCCTCCTTCTATCTGACCCGTATTGGGTGGCGTGGAATTACCATAGTATGGTGGACTTTGACTAGTAGGGGCTACAAATCCGTAATTAGGAGAGTAAGCAGGTTGTTGATACCTGCCTCCATAAGGTGAAGAAACCTATCCATACTGCGTCCCATGATACGGTCCATACGTCATCGCATGCGATTCCCGATGAGACACTCCGTAGGTAGGAAGATACGCTCCGGAAGTAGGGATATAAGCCCTGGACGTAGCAAGATGACCTCTAGAAGCATGAACATAGCCTCCCGATGCAGCGGGCGGTATGTGAACTTAAGACACAAGCGGCCTAGTAACCGCAGTACGGACCTGACTCGTAGCCATATACCGGCTCGAAGGACCACATGAATAAGGTGGAGGATGTACATTTGAAGAACTAGGGGATGAGGACGAAGGAACCTGAGTAATAATATATGTATTACCACCTATCATCACTCGTCTCGGATCTAGTATCCTAATCGGATTGCTAACCCTAGACCTAGGAGGGAGATATGATGTAGCTTCTACCACTGGGATGGAAAGTGCGATGTGACTAGTGCTCCCAAACCTCTCCACATGGTAAGGAATGAGAGTGCCCCCAGGAATAGTGTTAGGCTCAAAATCAGATTCGACATGAAATGTCAAATCATGTGTAGGGAAACCAGACGTAGCATAACTACCAAAGCTAGTGCTGGTAGGTTCAAAATGAGTCTCGGCATCTTCTGGCATTCCATACTGGTAACGTGTCAATGGGGAATGAGACTTGGAGTGAGGAGGTCTATCATGCAAGGGTCCTATCTCAGAAATCACAGGACCTAAATTAGCTAAGTTAGGTGAAGGATCATAAGTAGGAGTAAATTCCCCATCGTCTACACGAATGGGAGGAGGTGGTTCAAGAATATCCTCTAAACGGTCTCCCATGGTGTGTGAATCAATGTGTGACATAGTCCACCTGGACTGTCTAGGTCTCTCTCCCAAAGGAGGGGGAGAATTAGAAGGCGAAAGTCCTGCTAAACGACGAGAATGGTGAGGAACCACACTCGAATCCACAATGACTCAAAAAATAGCAAAGACTCTCTATTTATGTAAACCCTAGGCCAACTATCGTGCATAGAGCAATCACTAATAAAATCTAAATCCAAATGCAAGCAAACAAGGGTTGGATAAGTGAGCTCCTGAATGAAGCAGGTATGTCTCACCTAGGAGAGGCTTGAGACTCCCATACACAACAAGAGGAGGTACGTAACCAATTATTGTGGCCCTCAGCTTCAACGCGTAAAGCGACTGTGCTGTCCAACCCCAACCTGGCCGGGACACCCGTAGAATAACCCCTGTGAAGTACCCCCTTGATATCCTAGGTAAGGCCACTAAGGTCACCTCAATATAATCAATGCTCAGGCGGACAGTCGTAGGCGGGATTGACCGTATGGGTAGGGTAGCAAAGGCCGAAACTCTCGAAAGAGCCCCCAGATATGAATACAATCCTAGAAATATCTCCGGTGCTACTCAATTATGACTAGGGGTCATCCCAATCAATAACTGCTCACACTGCTTCGTGCTTAACTCCCTTTTAAGAGGAGGATCCTGAGAAACACTGGTTATACCAAGGATTTCACACACTCACCTGGACAGACACCTAGATGTTGTTGTTTAGTGATCTTGGAGAATTGACTTACAATGAACTATTCTAAGATACTAAAACCTAATCTTGTTGGTGCACCCTAGAAAAGAAAAGAGTTTAATTCATCTTATTTAGCGTTGATTTTAGTTGGCTTTATTACTCAAAAAGGGATATGATCGTGCAATTGATGGTGTTATGACGCAACAGGAAGTAAAATGCACACCTAACAATTAATGCAAATGCATTGTGTCCATGAAAACAGGGTATGCTACTACGTAAAATGCACAATTCTTCTTCGAATGATGAATGCAAATTTCCTATATGAAGTCCTAACTAGTACTCCAAAGCAAATCTAGCTAGTGCAAGTACAATGCAAAGTGAAAAATGCAATGCATGATGATAAGCAAATGTTTTTGGATTTTTTGAAAATAAAAGAGATGTAAAAAGCAAAAGAATGATTCTACGACCCCTAGACTCTGCAAGCAAACCCAAACAGCACTCAAGCAAAGCACTAAGGTAAAATAACTCTAATGCACTAATCTCAAACAAAAAATCAAAAATGCCATGACAAGAACTTTCTTAAAAAAAAAAAATTATCCTAAAAAAAAACGTTTCTGGTCAGAAATAGAGGTCAAAACAGACTCAGGCAGTGCCAAAGGAGACTCAGCAAATATTAGAATTCACCCAGCAACCAATTATCGTCCCCAAAAAGGAAAAATCAAGGGCATATGTGACTATTCATAGTAAACCCGCATGTATACGCAGAAATCACAAAGGAAACCGTGTGTATACGTGACTGTAAATCAAAAACCCACGTACAGGAAGAAAGGTGCATAAAATCAAGGCAAACAAACAGGATGAGACAAACTTCACACCAATCAGACTCTACCAGGCATACATGCCCCCAGACTTGACATGGAAACAAGAGAGAAAGAGCAATTCAAATTCATTGAATGCCGAGAAAACAACCCCCAAAGGACAACTACTAGGAACTCCCCAGCAGAGTCGCCAATTCTGTTACGGAGAGAAATTCCTATGGCTTGGGGTACCACAACAAACAGCTTAACTCCAGAAATCAATCTTTTCCAATATTCAATAGAAATAAAATGTCTAACACTAAAGGATCAGACCTCGCACCTTATTCCGGACGGTTGAAGTAGATCCCCGTTGAGCTTTCCAATCTTCAGCTTGAGTTGATCTGTTACTTCCTCAACAACAAGTAAACAATACAAGCATTCTATATATCATGGTGTTAGATCTATTCTAGCATATATAATCAATAATGTAAAAGCATTTGACATAATCCAATGAAGAACATATTCATTCAAACACACATTATTGGACAGGAAAAGATATTTCTATTAATATAAATTAGAGATTACAAGATACAACCTCTGACGACACATCTGCGAATCGGAGAAACTAAATCCCCCACTTGGGCCTCCACCACTTCAATCCTCCATCTCTCGATAGCAAGCTCACAAGCAAAAGGCAAGCTTGGGAAGAACACAAAAGTGCTCCAAGGGACAAAGGGATGCAGACTCAAGCATAAGTTCTGGCAACAATGGACTATAGTATCGTTGCTCTCAATTCTCTCTTATGCCTTCAATGTACCAAGGGGTTCCTTATATAGCTTTTCAAAGGGGTAATGAAAGGTCGAATCCGAGCGATCTCAAGGCATATGGAAGGCCAGGAGTCAAATCAATTAGATCCATGTCAAGGAAAACTCCAAAAGGATTTGGATTATGCACACATCCCGATGTACACGGTTTTAGTGGTCAAACCCACATATGTACGTGCTTATATTTTTAAAAGTCACGTATAGCATTTTTCATGTGTTTTTAGGGATGATCAAGGAAACATCAAAGGACAAAAATTGGTCCATAGGGTCTAAGAAGTCTGCAGTGGGACAGGGGAAGGCCATACAAAGTGTGATTCACCTAGAGTGGTGAAATCCGCTATAAAAATATGGATAAGAGGTTCTTCAAGAATTGAGTTCTTCATATTCCTCATCGCTTGAGGTATCTTATTTGAATCATGAAATCTTGATCTTCAGTTGCTCCCATATTCTTTTCTCTTATTATGAGTCGAGCTTCTTCTTGTGTGCTCTTCCCAGAGTCTGCTAAAAGTAATAACTTCCTTCTGGCACACATTCCTTGAATGAATAAATCCCATGATATGAGGAGGCCATTCAAGGTGGTTATAACAACTTCTGAATTCTCCACTTCTTCTTCTACTGCTTCAAGTTGTTCTTTTATTTGAGAGACCCTTGTAAAGTATGACTATATGGTCTTTGCATTCTTCACATTCTTCAACTGGTTTCTCGAAGTCATCTTTCGATTTATGTTATTCCCTTCAAATAGCTTGGTCAAGGAATCAAAACATCTCTTTAGGTGTATTTAGGGAAGAAACTTGCGGTATAAGGTGATCCTTGATTGAATTATCAATGGTCTTCTTGGCTTTGACGAAGTTCTTCTCAAGTAAGGCTTTAGCCTCATTTCCCTCTGGAACTGGAACCTCTCTACTTATGTAGGTGTCCAATTCATTTCCTAGTGAGATCCTATACTTCCATGCTTGGAATTTGTCAGCCTCACTAATATTGTCATCAAGATGGTGTGATTAGTCATTTTAAAATGAGAACCTCAACTATAAATAGAAAAATATTAGATCTTACCAATTTGAGGTGTCCATCCTCGTTCCAGAGCTGGCTGATCTAGGGTTTGTCAGAGAAACCCTAATTTTCAAAAGTTGGAATTTCAAAATTTTGATTTGATAGAAAGATGGGCCTCTTCAAGGTGAGTTGTCCAATGTACTCCTTTTCTGAAAACAGTGGAGGGAAGCTCCTGAAACAGGAAGCCCTAGTTTAGCAATTTCTTCTGCAAAAATGCTAGATACTGTTTCTGCGGTATCTATGAAATTACTAGTCCTATATGTATGAAATTCTGTACTGAGGTATCCTTGTCTATCCTCTTTCCAAAACCATAGGTTTGAGAAGAATTGGTTTCACCAATTGGGACTTATGAAAGTTTTCCCAAGGTAACTTCTTTTAGGACTGTTTAGAATAGTGAACCTGTACAGACTTCCACATCTCACTTTTTCACCTTCGAGGTCTGAAACATTTTCCACAAAAATTACAGTCCATGAACTATCTGGAACATTTGGAAAAAATTCATTTGGACCTTCATAGCCCGAGATACAACATTTCTCCCTAGGTGTCCTGTTTAGGGATGAATCCTAGAATCCTGATTTGGAGGAATCATATCTCCCAAAATATAGTGAATCTGAGGCTGAATGTTTTACACAGGGTACATCCAAATTTTTTCTTTGGCTTGTGAAAATTTTAGCCTCTGAGAGTATTTCAATCCCGAGATATAACAAATGTACCAAAACTACCCATTTTAGTATTTTAGGGTTTTGTTTTTTCAGGCCCAGGGTCAAACTAGGGTTTGACTTTCCCAAAGTTGTACCGAGCCAAAAATCTCAAACTTGGTATCTAAAATTTGATTTTGATGAGGAGGGAAATCCTATGCCAGGCTCACTCAACAAGCCCTAATTTTCCGCAACAAAAACTGAAAATGCCTGAAAATCAAATTCTGCTTCGATAGAAAGATGCGCCCTTCAATGGAGAGTTATCCTAGCCTCCTTTTGTTGATGGATTGTGGAGAGAGACCCAAAAATTAAGAAGCCCTAGATTCTTCAGCTACATAGTGTCTTCTTCTTAGGTTAGCTCTAATACCATGTTATATTTTTATCATTTAAGCAATATGATCTTAGGATCTTATCTGAGAGAATAACATGCACATTGAATCAATCACAAGAGACAAGAGACACAAATATTTTCCTCAGGGAAACCATAAAGGAGAAAACCCCACAACTTCCTCAGAGATAGAATGAGCACCAATGGCAGCAGTAAAACCGAAAGAAATAAAAGATTATCTCCAACAGTTGTTCTCTCTCTCACTTATGTGAACACTTCCTCTCACTCATGCACCCCAGTTGAGTGAGTGTGTGTAACAAATAGAGAGTCTCAATCTCTATTTATACTAGTTTTTGACTTTTAAAATTACTTACTAGGGTCGACATCTCTAGGAGATTCTAATAACCCTAGTTCCCCTCAACTGTGGGGATTTTTCCCTCCAATCAACAAGGAGGGTTAACCTTAACTCAATTGTGGGGACTATTGCCCTGACTTACAATGGAAGGTTAACCTTAATGACTTTACATGACTTTATTATATTAATGACTCTCCCAATAGGAACATCGGGGTATAATGAAATACAAATGATTCTCCCAATAGGAACATCGGGTACAATATAAGATATACAAGTGAATACATTTCGAAGTTACAAATACATTAACATTTCATTCCTCAATAAGAATATTTAGGAATTCAAAACGAATAAAGATGATGATTAAGAGGTGACTTTCCACTAGATGATAAAAGTTGTCATGGTGTCATGAGCTCTATGGACTACTCTAAAATGATGATTTAATAGCTTCTTCGGCCTCACTCACATTGCAAGCATGAAGATTGTCAGTTTACTATATTAAATATTTAATTCTAGAATAGTAACTATTGTTTCGTGCAAACGATAGTGGAGATCATACTAGAATTCACATGTGGGGACATGTGATGAAGAGGAAATAGTGTTTTTCACATAATGTTTTCCAAACCATCCAACTTAAATAAGAACTACAATCATATTTAATAGTGTGAGATGATCATAAAACGGATAAAATGCAATGTTGTTTGATCCACAATAGATCAAAGGTGCACAATGAATGAAGAAAGTGTGAAATAAAAAGGGGAAGAAAGTAAAGTATATAAAGTTTCCTTCATAAAGTGCCCTTTTCTAGAAAATTAGAGAACAAAAGGTAATACAATGTCATTCATTTTGTATCATTTGTCTCAATCCCACTTGTATGCCTTGTTGATCAATTAAGACACCAATTGAATAGGTCATCATTAGACATGAAGGAGAGGATGAATTTACCAAGTTAAACAGTCAACCAATCAATGTCTTACATGTCACAACACAAATAGTTTATCCAATCCAGTGGTAAATTTCAGCAAGGTTTAGACAAGAAATGGTATATAGAAGTGTCTCTAAAGAAATTCCTTCAGAGATGAGGTGAAGCTTGAGTAAGTTGCTTACAATCCAAGAAATGTGAAAGAAAGATCAAATAAATTGTTTGGAAGATGGAATTGACAAAAATGATCTTCTATGTAATGGATAATGCTGATAATAGGAGATATGTAGGTTATTTATACAATATTTACATAAAATACCAAAAATTACAAATAAATAAATTAAGATGTTTGCAAGGAAAAACTCTATAGCTAATCCTTGATCTAGTCTTAAATCCACACTCAAACATCTATGGATATGCATCCACGTAAGAAATCAAGAACCAACCTTATAGGTTCATACTAACTTCCCATTCATTATGTTCAAAATGTTCAAAAGCATAAAAAATACTCAAATAATGAAAATAAGAATGTGTGGATAGATTCATATCATCTAATTTAGGAACACTTGTAAATGGTTTGAATGTAGTATAGTACTTGATCACATGAGATGTTGCTGGGAAAAAATGAACAATGAAGGTTCAATTTCCCTATTTTAGCAATGAAAGAAACAAAACTACATCAACAAATGAACGTTAATGATAAAACAACACAACAAATACAAAAGCTAATATTTGACACTATAGAAAAAGAAATATATTTTGAGACATCTACATTCGATAGCCTTTCAAATACCTTTGGATTAAATTGTTTTTGACTATATCCATACGCTCCAAAGTAGTTTGATTCAATCAACAATCCTAGTTAAACGAAACCCACCAAACATATGGAATCATATGTTTTCTCAATATATTTCAACAATGTCAAATGTGAACTAAAATGCACAGTTTGTACTTGAATCATAATATAGTTAAAAAAAAAAGCATATTGCATCTCTTATTAGAAAATTGATAAAACAATAAAATCAACATTCAAATATATTTGTGAATATCATCAAAATAAAAATGCTTTTATTGCTAAAAGAATTGGTAGAATTGGGGAAATATTTTCCAAACTTGCAACAAATATTTGCGCAATGTACTATGATTGAATACTAACTCAATGAAATTCATTTTTATAACACTTCCCCTACATGTCAAGGAGCCTTCATACTAAAAGAGTGTGATGGTTTAGAATATGTCACCTTCCCAACAATGATTGACCATTGGGTATATCAACTAAAAGCTATCAAGCGTCATTGGTAAAATGGGTAAAATTCATACAAAGATACAAAAACAAATACATTATAAAAATAAAATGTAAAAACTAAATATATCAATAAGTACACAAGATACAATTAACATAAACACCCTGCCAATAATGACAAAGAAATCCTCTTGTGTTATCCTCCCTATTTTATTGAAAAGCGTGCTTTAAGCACCATTCCCATGATGAAAGGATTCGCACACACTGTTTTGAGCCACCATACAATTAACAAGAAATTAATCACTCTAAACCACTTGAAACATGGCTCAATATCTTAATGATTAAACAATTGCAACTAAAATAATAAATGATTATATATTTAAGATAAAATTAATTAGAGAGAAGCAAGCATGTGTCGAAAATGAAACCCCAAATATAGTCAAGAATTATGCAAAGTATAATATAAATTTATGCAATCAAAATAAATCTCTCAAATCTCTCAACTGACAGACCTTATCAACTTGTAAAACAACTACCATATATATTGAAGAATGCATATCTCTACAACATGGGTCGAAAACTAAACAAACAATAAGCTACAATATGGGTCAAAAATTGAACAAATAATGAGCAAGTATAGTACCAGCATAGATCCATCTAAAAGGGGATCTACCAAGCACCGAGAGGGATCAAATATCTATGTAAATAGAGTGAAAGAGTTGAGGAAATGTGTAATCCAATGTTATGGTTTTAGTTTATATAATTTATATTGTTTGATATATATGCAATTCTAAATAATTTAAATTTAATTTAAGCGAGCATATTATTTTTAATAATATTGTATTATTTTTTATAAAGAACACGTGTCAAATCTAAGATGAGCATGGAAGGAGTTACACATCTCTCCCATACTGGGCTGTAGAATGCACCTCTTCGATGCATAAATATATAATCACAAAAAATAAGATCCAAACACACCACTTTATTTTTTTTCATAGGAGATGCAATTATTAGCAAAACATTTAATTAAAAGCAATATTTTGAGCTTAGTTATAAATTTATAGTAATATCTTAAAATCAAACTATGGCAAATATAAAAAATCATAACTACCTATATATATGAAAGGAAACAAATCAGTGCAAACATAATCATGATTCATTATGCACTTTACATGCCTTTCAATAAGTTGCAACATCTTTCATTGAATAGTGAAAAATTAGATACACTTACTAAACATTTCCAACAACTACCTACATGCAACATTTCTCTTGTGCAACATGTATCAAATTGACAACGGGTTGCACCAAATGAAGCATACCCTAGCTTTATATTTTGGCAATGTTGATATCATATTTTTAGAAGATATATATAATTCAAAACTTACAAAAGATATTTTGGTTTTGAACAACCAATAATAATCAAATAGAGAAAGCATACCAGTTTTGGCAAGGAAAAATCAGGTTTGACAAACAAAATTGTTGCCAATTGTATACCCAATGCATTAAACAGATAATGTCTAGTGTAATCTTGAATCAAGTGGAAATTATATTATTAAATATTTTTGTTATAAGTTTCCACCATTCAATCATTTATTTGTTTCTTGCTGTATAGAAATGAACATATGCAAAAGTAAAGCAAAACCTACTAGTTCTCGATGCAATTAACATATATGATAATGGTATAGGAGTCTTGGCCCTTTTCTTTTCAAACAAAAAAATATATTATTTTAAACACTATTTATAGAAATACAAAAATATATAGAGCCATGTAACTGTCAAGAGAACATCCAGTAGGATATCAACTGCCTACAGCCCGAATGACACATACAAACTCATAATTCCACCAGATACAAATATAGGTCTAGATACAAATATAGGAGCTAATACATAAGGGTTGAGAGTCCCCTATCATATAAGAATCCCCTAAAACAAAAGTAACAAAGCAGTGGCCACATAGCCAAAAACAAAATGTAACAGGTCAAACTCAGCCTATAAGAATCACCACTGACTAGAAAACAAAACATAGAGCTTGTAAAGGTCGATCTCCATCCAACAACAGAAAGAACAAAAATGTGTGAAGTAAATGTTGCATATATATATATATATATATATATATATATATATATATAGAGAGAGAGAGAGAGAGAG
>LPNX010430322.1:132675-264644 GCA_001517045.1 Pseudotsuga menziesii
TGGTGAGGTCTTGAACCCACTACAAACCTATCATCAGATGATAAATAAGATAGCCAGTGAAATATAATATTTATATATTAAACAAAACCAGATAATAAGAAAAAACATATCAAAGGTGATAAGCAAAAATATTGTCAATAGAAACCAGTTTCTCCCAACCCAACGCTCGAAAAAATTGTTTCCTTCCAGGGAGGAGAGGGAATTCTTTAATAAATCATCTGCAAGACTATTGAAGTTATGACAAACATGAATAAATAAAATATCCCCGAAGTCATTAATCATCCTCCTGGTCTCATCCATCCAAGATGAAAGAGGAAAAATGCATAGGGTCACCTTCTCGAAATCCCACTTAATGATAATATGTGAGTCACTCGCAATCTAGATAGAGATGATGTTAAAAGGCCGAGCCAAAAAAAGTACCATCCATAAGGCCATAAACTCATTATGGGTGTTTGCCCCTACACCACAATTCATCCATATCTTATAATGGGATACGTTGTCCGTCCATAATATGGCTCCAGCACCACTACAATTCTCCCCTCCTTGAAAAACACAATCTAAGAATCCTCATAGATGCTCTTCACAAAGGCCTGGAGCAAGGTGGACACGAGAAATAGGGGGGTCATTTAAGGTCCCTTATTCTTTATGTTCCAAATAGATCACTACAAATCTACCTCCAATTATTGCATCCCCTTGACTCTTTCCTTAAAAAATAAGAGTGTTTCGTGCGTTCCAAATTTCCTAGCACACAAAGAATGTCAATTCCACCCAATCAGCAGTCGTTATGAACCAAGCACATAGGCCTTAAGTAAAGGGAGACATGGGCCAATTAACCACCAATTTACAAGTACTTCTAACATGGAGCAAAATCAATCTAGTAAATTAGTAGTATACAAAGAGGTCTCATCTTCTTATGCAGACACAATTCCACTATATCATAAAGCATATAAATAATAGATGGAGCAATAAAATCATTGATAAAGCATATTGAAGCCTTCAATTGAGCATGGATGGATTCACCACAGTCAATTCGAATTGGATTTATTGGAGTTACCCTTGCCTATAGTAGGGTAACTCCGGCTTCGATGTCGTGACTTGTATTTCACTGTTCTCAACTTATTGAAAGGTTTATAGACTTATGGCTAAGTAATGATATACTATGTTTCTTAATATGTGGAGGTTCTCCTGTCTTCATGGTTTTAATGGTTCTCTGTTTCGAATACTTTAATAAAATATACATTGTTTTATAAAAGTTATTATAGTAATGAAGTTTTTATAAGTTGATTGTTAGTTTTATCTTTCGAACCCTCGCCACAATGCTAGGTACACCAGCCCTAAGCTGGGTGAAGTAAATTTGTTATGTCTTAATCCTTTCGGCCTAACAGAGTAATACATTTGGTTTAAAAAGGATTTTAAAACTCGAGTTCTGTCTCGTTTATACATCAGTTTTATAACCTGTAAATTATGACTCTATGAAATTTGAGTCTTCCCTTCCTCGACTGTTAATAATGGTAATTATTTGTTTTAATATTTTTCTTGTAAATTAATAAAGTAAATGTAGAGACTGTAAACTCAGTCTTAACATAAAATTGATATGTTTATACTTGTCAATTCGGATAAAATCCTAGGGTTACTGTAAAAGAACCCTTAGATAAATATATTCTTAAATTTATCAGTTATGTTGGTTTCTATTTACCTATTTTACGTTGTTACAATAGTATTGATATTTTTTATCCTGTTAAATATTTTCTTTTCTTTTAGATAAAAGAGTTTATACAAATACTGTAAGTTCTTGTTATAAGACTGTACCCAGTCTAGTGCATACTTTAGTATTCTAGTTTTTAATTTTAATTTGTTTATTCTATTTAAAAGAATACTTCTATAAAAAGAATGAAAGTAGAATTAGGGTTTGACCCTCAAGTTAAACCTACAAATATTTAGAGCTTGATTGGAAAATAATTATTCTTAAATAGGTAATTTCTTAGCTTTGTTCTATTTACTGTTTACATTTAAATTTTCATTTGTTTACTACTCTGTTAATTAGTAAAGATTCAGAGATATGTAATGTTAAAACATTAACTCTGAACTTTGATTATTTCTTCATTAATAGTATTTGTAACCTAATCCTATGCTAATATATAATAAATAATAGTTTAAGCTAAAAGATATAAGTGTGGTTAAACCCTTGTTTTAGATACTTATTGTATCTCCTATAATTTTTATTGTATCAGTATAATTCTTTAATATAACTCTATTGTAGTGCTGCTATTTCTTTTACATAGATAAGCTCGTTAAAACAATAAACATAAATACCCAGAACACTGTTCCTTTTAATAATAACTTACATATTGAAATAAATTACTCTGCTATCTACAAATTGCAGAACCCTATCTATTACATTCAATCTCTTATCATTTTCTTTCATCTACTTAAGATAATCTAACTGTGCTGGAGTACGACCTGGTTTTCCATGTGTGGAAAAACACAGTCTAGAAATTACTTCCATTCTAACACATTACTTTTCATATTCATTTCTTCAATAATCTAAAAAGATTACTAAATTCTAACATTTTACAAACTGAATATTTAACATTCATATAATAGTCAGACTCATATTTATCTATATAGCACAGTAAAATAAAATAATGTAGAACCTGTTTAGGATAGACAACAACAGCATTAGAAGGCCGTTCCTCCCTACCAATTGTTGATGTATATGTAACTTCGGAATGTATTCTTCTATGTATCTTATGTATTGTAACCCGATGTTTATTCCGGGATATTTCTATTATGTATTTGAGTCATGTGGTCATGCCCCGATGTTCCGATCGGGAGGATTATAATGTAAACAAGTCATATCAAGTCATTAGGTAAGTCCCCACTGTTTAGGGGCACTTGAGTTATTATACACTAATTAAGGTGTAGGCTCGAGTAGTAATTATTAATTCGGGCCTAGACGTGTCAAATGGTAATTCAAGTGAACGGACTAATATAAATAGAGAGGGTGAGTCTCTCTATTTGTCACTTGTGAATTACATCACTTGCTCTCTCAAGTGTGGCGCACTTTAGGAGAAGGAAATTCTTGGCTTGACAGAAGACAGAAGGCTGCTATTGTGTTGGGAGGTCATCTTACTGTTTTTGGGATCACATCTTGTGGTGATACTATCTTAGAGGAAGTTGAGGGGTTTTCTCCATTTATGGTTTCCCCTCCTAAAATCTTTGTGTCTCTTGTCTCTTGTGATGTGCTTATGTGATTGATGTACTTGTTATTCTCTCAGTGAAAAGATCTTGTCATAATGCTAGCTTAAATGTTGAAAAACTAACACCAATCTCCTGAAGAGCGCTCAAACAACACTTCCTCAGGACCCCTGAGCCTGTTCCTGGTCTTCTTGGCTTAGAACTGGTGGAGAATGCAAACAGTAGACTAGTCCAATATCTCAGTAAAATACTCTGCTCTCAGCAGTAAGATATTTTAGCTTAAAAGCTGCACTAGATCAATCAGCAGTTATCCCCTAAAACACTTTCCACAATTCCCTTCCATTGAATTTCTCTGAAGTACATTCATTCACTGGAATGATCACTTCTCTAGAATGAGGAGCCTCAGCTCTCTTCAATGGGAATTTTTATAAATATTGCCTAGGTCTTTTGGGTCAGTTTTCATTAATTGAGCCACCTGCTCTAATTCCACTTTCTTGGGGAATCATGACCCCAAATGTAGGGATGTTTCCACCTACAACAGTTGGAAGTGATTTGAGGATGCTGCCACATGTCAGTTTGCTCTCCACCCAGTCTCCTCCACCAATTTGACCTGTAAACACTCTTTTAACAGCTCTCCTAAGCTGTTGTCTCCTCCTTTATTTATTTATAAATAAAATATTCAGAATTACATTAAATATCCTTGACTCTGTTGAGTGATTAATTACAACAGCATAAAATTTAATATATTGTCTTCAAATAATATAAAATTGTTTTTGCAAAATTGGGGCATGTGACAACTGAACTGGATGTAACTGCATGCAACTGAATGAAACTGGGTGTAATTACATACAAATGAGTGTAACTGAAAAAAAATTTGAATGTAACTGAGAAAAACTGAATGTAACTGAACACAATTGAAGGCAACTGAAGAGAACTGAATGTAACTGAACATAACTGAATGTAACTAAATAGAACTAAATGTAACTTAACAGAACTAAATGTAATTGAACTGAACTGAATGTAACTGAATAGAAATAGAGCTTCTCCATCAATGTAATCTTCAAAAACCACATGAATAAATTAAGGAGTTGATTCCGTAATTAACTGAACTTGTTTACCATAACTAATACTCAACTGATGTCTTATCAATTCGATCTCACTTGGTGGCAACATCGAAAATTCTAATTCTCTCTCCATCTCTGTGTTGTTAGGATTAATTAATCCTCCTTTGTCCAATATAGTCTATTTGATAATGTTTCCTAACTTGGGGAGTTATTATCATTGTACTATAGTATGGGAGACACACGTAGAGGTTATCTACCACTTACTACATGTGCATGAATGATTTTATGTGCCTCTAGGAGAAATCCATACATTATAGGATCCCACTATGGGTGCCACCAACAGCCTCCATCAATTGGTTGTGGTAGGTAAGCGGTTATGCTGAGTTAACCTCCAGTTACAATCAGTTAGATCACTTTCAGTTATCCTAGCACCAATTTTGCATGGATATGGGGAAAGTGGCACCTTTTTCCCACCAACCTCATCAGTTAACTGATTGTAGACTGATTTAGACATCCAGAGTTAGACTAGTGACCTTCAGCAATGATTTAGACACACTGAGTTAGCTATTCAGTGAACTTGAGTTGGTAGATTTCAATCCTATCCACAATATTCGAATTCTATTTATTGTATACTCATTGTATTATTGATGTATGAATGAAGATTAATGTTGTGAGTTTCTGAGCAATTCTTGTTGGATTTATCTGAAATTTGTGGCATAAATTTCATGTACAGTGTACACTCTCTTTGATTATTCCACTACATAATTCCTTTTCTACAACTTTCATATTTTCCTATAGATCAATGGTTCACAAATTTAACATGGTATTAGAGCCTTGTTTAGGCTAGCAACAAACTTTTTTTGTCCTTCATTGTGCACCAGAAGTAGTTGAGTTTCCACATAATTCCTGGAATCATAGCATTGCTCCCTCTGGATTATGTCTAGAGAAGTCGATCCAGGTGTGACGGACTCTGAAAATGTGCACATGTTGAGTTGGAAGGGTTTGACCTAACATGTGACTATGAATTGCTTTTTTTTGTAGTGATATTTTGTAGGTACAACTTCAATATGGATTTGAGAGTATCAGTTCCTCTTCATACTCCATTCACAAGATATTTAGAGAGGAAATTGAAGATGATTTCATCTCTAAAGAGACAAGGTCTTTATGAGGTATCTATTGGATTGGTAAAGAGTCTTATGAAAATGAAAATGACTGGCTAAATGACAGTGATAGAGATTTTGGAAGGATATGTCTGGATTTTCTCCAAGCATGCACTACCTTATTGATTCTACTGAATACCCAAAGGATCTATGAACAAACTTGGGTAGAACCTTTGGCAAGCATAATTAGGATCATTCTAGCAATTTGGAGAGTGCACACAACACCAAAAGAGTTCTTCCTTCAAAAGTCTCATCCTCTATTTTCTCAAATGAAGTTGTTCAAGATGAAGAAGAAGAAAAATCTTCACCACAGTCAATTCGAATTGTTGAAAGTATCCTTGGAGTGACTCCTTCTCCTCCTTCTCCTGTTGCTCCGAAAGTTTACGATATCTCTTATATCTCATATTCTCATATAGTTGATCCTAGAGAAGACATTCTAATCTCTATTATTGAATAAAAACTCTCCTTCCATTCTACTCAAGCATTCAGCTTGTCAGTGATTGTTTCAGAAAATGAAGAGGAATTTGATTTCTCCTCTCTCTAATGTTGTTGAGGGTGTGCAGAAAAGTGATACTTTGGATTTTTTGGAAGAAATATTATATTTTAAGAGTAATTCTTTCACCCTCATTGATCCATAGATTCCATCAATTTCCTACATGATTGCTTGCGCTAATATCCATAGTTTTGTTGAATAAGGAGAATATTGTGCATCTACCATATCAGTGGAGCACTTGGAACCTTTGTTCGACACTCTTGGATCTAATATGACCTTATTTGGATATGATATGACCTTATTTGGTTCTAATTTTAAGTTTCAAGAGCCTCGAGTCATGCTTGTAGCTGTTCTCATCAATTTTGGTGTGAAAATCAAGTACCTCAAGTCTTTTTCAAAATTGTTGTTGGGGATTCGATGTTAGTTTTATCTCATGAGTTTGTTGACATTAGATTTTGTGAATAATTGGATATTTTAGAATATATATCAGATTATGGAGCTCAAGCATTCGCTCTCCATGGTCCCAGGACTTCTCTACCTTCCTACTTGATCACATGCTCATCTCCTCACAGTACTAGTAAAGATGAAGACATATTGCATTCACTTGGACACTTTCTCCTAACACCTGGAGATGGTTTTACCTCACATGGTTTGATGTTCAAGGCTGCAACATATTAGTTTCTTGGGTTTACCTCACATGGTTGGAGTTCTCAAGCAATTTTTCTCTCTCATCAGTTGATCTCAGTTGCTCTACATGGGTCCAGTTTTTATATTGCAGTTGTCTATGCTCCTGATTTAGTTGAGCATTTTCCTCTTCTTAAGAAGAGGAAAATTACTCTAGACATAATCATTTAGTTTGGAGAGGTTCACATGCACAGTCCTAGGATGTTGATGGACACAAGAACCATCACTACATTACTATGTAGATTGCAGAAATACTTTTACAAGTATAACTTGTTTCCTAATTTACCTGCTTATCTTGAGTGGGGGGGGGCGGGGGGGGGCGTCCCATGAGGTTTTCCCCATTTTCCTTATTTTATTAAGAAATATTTTATTCATTTAGATTGTATGGGTGACTTTTGTCCTAGTTGTCAGGGACCAATTTTCCCAAAGTTAGGATTAAGGGGAGGTGTTAGGACTAATTAATCCTCCTTTGTCCAATATAGACTATTTTATCATGTTGCCTAGCTTGGGGAGTTATTATCACTGTACTAGAGTATGGGGGACACACCTAGAGGTTATATGGTAGTTACTACATGTGAATGCATGAGTTTATGTGCCTCTGGGAGAAAACCCTACATTATAGGAGCTTACTTTGAGTGCCACCAATAACCTCCATCAATTGGTTGTGGTAGGTAAGTAGTTAGGCTAAGTTAACCTCCAGTTAGATCACTTTTAGTTACTCTAGCACTAGTTTTGCATGCAAGCAGGGAGAGTGGCACCTTTTTTCGACCTACCTCATTAGTTAACTGATTGTAGACTGATTTATACATCTGAAGTTAGATTAGTGAGCTCCAACAGTGCTTTAGACACTAAGTTAGCTATTCAGACAGCTTGAACTAGTATATTTTTATCCTATCCACAAAATTCAAATTCTATTTATTATATAATTGTTGTATTATTGATGTATGAATGAAGATTAATGTTGTGATTATCTAAGCAATTATTATCCGATTTATCTAGCATTTGTGGCATGAATTTGTTGTTTAGTGTACATTCTCTTTGATTATTCCACTACATAATTCCTTTCCTACAACTTTTGTATTTTCCTGTAGATCAATCATGTTCACAAATTTAACATGTGCTTATATTAATTATCTCTTCATGGTCCATATTTGTTTTCATAAATTCTATATCATACCATACTCATAAGAATTGTTTCGAACATATGATCATATGTATTACCCCGGGTCATATATTCACATGCTAAAGTAAATCACTCTGGGAGTATCTAATCTCTAAAGGGGACTTGTAGCACCTATTGACCATGACTATCCATACATCACATAGTATATCCACTTCACATATTAAAGTACACCACCTCAGAACATGAGGATATTTGTAGAACTTGATATTACTCACAAGTCTTGGCTTGATATTACTTGTGAGCTTTACCACCTCAATCATATGAGGATATTTATAGGACTTTATATTACTGACAAGTCTACTGTCTTGATATTACTCACAAGACTCAGACCTTAACATAAGGTCACGATCTTAACCATGAGATCCTAGTACAAGCATCTCTCCTGAATATGACAATGTCATGTGAATTTAATACAATCTAAGTTCCAAACTTGATACAACATACGTCTCATACCGTAATACAACTTAAGGTCATGGAAAAGATATGAATCTAATTACAACATAGATCCCAAACTTGATTACAACACAAGTCTCATCGAAATGACTCCCGAAGTTGTACTCTCAACAATATGAAACCTGCATACAAATCTATATGAAGTTGTACTATTTCAACTTAGCATGATTCCATAGGGTTCACAGAAATAATCATTAAAACTCTACATAATATTTAATATTTAACATTAATAACTGCCTTTTACATAAACCCTTATTATTAAGTTTGAAATGAAAAATGAAATTATATATATCATTATTTTGATTTTAATATCTAGGCATTTTGAATTCTAAACCCAATCAAACTTATAGGTACATTATAGTGAAAAGTAAATAAATTCCATATTAGCATCTCTATGATTGCTATCCCACATTGCACAAAAACCTTTTGGAACCCCTAATCCCCTCCCATCAGCATCATCATCATCACGGCCATGCACATGATGCACTCATAACAAGTTGGCAAGTTGCAAAGGGTTTGGTGTTTTTATCTTAGTGTCTTTTACCATGAAATTTATATGATGAGTTAATATGTATATTGCATGCTCTACCTAAACAAGGTGCAACTAGCAAAGTTTATATAGTAAGTCTATGAGTCAACATTTATAATTCATAATTTAATCGATTCCTTTCCTTTTGAGTTAGTGTGTAAATGAGGAAAACCTATCATCATCATGATTCGTCATGATGCAAGTAGCCCTTCATCTCTTTCCGACAAGTTGGGAGTATTTTGAAATAATCTTGGAGATTGCATTGTACAATAAAGACAAAACCCACCCTCCCTTCCTTTTCACTGACAAGGCCCTCAAATCTTCACCACCCAAGGAAAATATGGATTCTTTTATTGATTGACTAACTTACTTTGAAAAATTACAACATGAAATTCTCTATCACAAAGTGATAGAGAATTGAGATGATAGTGATAATGTTTTCCGTAAATATGCTCTAGCCACTCAAGATGCATCTCATTATTTACAACATTATAGTTGTAGTAAGTTAAAATGGATAAACCATGTAAATGATCTCTTAGACTAGTAGGAATTTTGTTGGAAGTCATAATTTCGATTCAGTGATGGGAACAACTATACAACTTTGCCCTCAAGAGTTTTCAGTCATTTTAAAAGAACCTAGATTCTTGAATTTTCTAAAATAAAAGAGTGAACCAAGATGGGCATTTCTCTCTGGAAAAAAAACTCACTAAGAAAATTGAGTTGGTACTTGGTGGATATGGTGAGGACGTCATATAAAGAACTTTAAATGAGATAGATTTGAGAGATATAATTTTGAGGATTATTTGCATAAAATCATTAATCTATGACCCATACCCCATGAATATTAGTTGCAATTGACCAATTTCTCATGCCTTTTTAATAGTCCACTTAGCACTCATTGCATTGGTTGATGTTTCAAAGGTAAAGTGAGATTGACACTAGAGAAAACAATCACATAACATTAATCATCACCTCTATGGATTGCATCTAGTAACTATGACTTCCTAGGAGGTCCCATATCCCAAACTCCTCTGGATTAAACACACTTAGTTATGGTGCTTTCCCCAATCAAACCCACTTAGTTTTCTACCCCATTTTCAATACCTTAGAAATTATTCTAACTTATATTGAACTATTCAATTAGAGCTACCTCGACTCTTTTATTTAAGTATTGAGGGGTTTATGCAATCCAACATATGATATATCACTTTTTAGATTATCTATGTAGATTACATAATTGATCTATAATCCATATCCATGAGTATAATTCACAACTTCCTAGACTTGTTTAAGCAGTGTTAAAAACATCTCCTAAGTAACATTCTTTATACATTCAAAATTAAAAGGATGGCACTTAAGAGATGTGCATTCAATGTTAATGGTCTATTCAATGTTTATTCTATACATGCGATGCTTGACAAATTGGTTAAGTGTTGTATGTTTAAATAGAGAAAAAAATGAAATTGAATTTTCTTTTGGTTTTCTCATTAATGTTGTTCTAGCAATGCAACATTATGAGTGTTGGACATTGGGTTCAGTGCTCCCCGTCAGTTTTGTGACATGGACTAACCGCCTCCCAAGATCATAACTCTGGCGATTGTGGCAGAGATTAACACCTGCAGGTTTTTTTCTAATGACAATCGTGAGTTCAACAATTGGTATCAGAGCAACATGTCAAGGGTTCAAAACTCACTTGGATCGCACTAGGGGGGGGATATTGTTAGACATTGGGTTCAACGCTCCCCGTGAGTTTCGTGACATGGACTAACCACATCCCAAGATCCTAACTCCGATGATTGTGGAAAAGAATAACACCTATAGGTTTTGGTCTAACAACAATCATGAGTTCAGCAATGAGTTGGTGCAACATTATTTGAGCCTAAACTACTTTGAACTACATAATTATGAGTCTCCTTTCCCTCTTCTAGAAACATTGGTTGGAAATAGACATTGAAACTACATTGGGTTTTAATCCTTCCACTTTATTTTAAAAAAAAATTATAATGCATTATTATAATACCTTTATGATGGGATTGGCAATGCATAGTTCGTTTATGATGGAATTGGATTGGGAAACCACAAATAAAGATAACCCATCAAGTTGCTCAGACAAAATATAATCTACTATAATTCATTCGATAGTTTCTCATCCTCAATTTAAATTATTGTATGTGTTATTGTTGGTTGGTGAACAGGTTGAGTTCCATGAACCCTACCAAGAAATAAGGATCATTTGATCCATGTTGATAATTTCCTAAATGGCCTATAGAGGAGATTCTTGAAGAATATTAGGTGCAAATTTTTTTGTATACCTTAGGATCAATCCCAAGGTGGCATGTATCACCATGATAAGCACCAAAGATATTGGTAGCCAATCAACAATGTAAGTAGATTTCTCCTTCTAATCAATATTTTGAATACCTAGATAATCGAATTTTGGGGATTGATAGAGTAATGTCTATTAAAATATTTCAAATAAAACAAATACAATTTAACTTATTAATAGCTTAATAAATTAATTATTAAGCAATGCACACACAGATCATAGTGGCAAACAGATGGAATAAAAGTAAAAATAATAATATATAACAATGTTATATGATACATAAAACAATACATATAGTACATCAGTGTACACCATTTGACGTTAATAATAGGAAATGTTTAATCTAAACAACATTATTTCTAGGTTTTTTCTTATTGTAGAAGATCCACAATTCTAACATTGGCATCTACTTTCTAATACTCTTCTTGGCCACTTGATTCCATTGGTTCCTAAGAATGCAAGATATGTCTTTGTGTAGGTGGCCAAGTAGGTTCCACGTCAACTACAATTAAATAAAACCATTTATAAATCATCTCATTCATATTATACATGAACAAAAAAAATCAATTTTATAATGACCTCGTTCATGGTACCTAATGTAGTTGGGTTAACCTTTGGTTTATTATCACTTCCTGTCTTCGAAAATGGCTTTTGATCCATACCTAAATATTCATGTACTACCTATAATAACATTTGTTGTTGTAATTATCAAATGTACAAGAAACAATAAATTATCGATGGTTAAAAGATCTTTTCCTGGAGTCAAGAAGGAGGCTGGGTTGAAAATAAATTCCTGGACTCAAGCATGAAGGCTTGAGGGGAAAATAATCTCTTCTCTAAGGGAACACCAAGGGGAAAAATTTAGGATCCAACTCTACTTTGCTAAAGTAACTTTTCCTGGACTCAAGCAAGAGGCTGGGTGGAAAAGAAATTCCTGGACTTAGGTGAGAAGGATTGAGGGGAATTATGAAAGAGTCTGTGATATCAATGGCAAGACCTAGGCACAAAGTTGACATCTGGAAAACAAGACGTTGTTTGATGTTTTTTGGGGGAAAACTTTTGACTAGCAATCAAAAGGGAGAGTAAACTCAAAGTTTTATCTTGTAAGACCAATTGGTGTTGACAACTCGAGAGAGAGTTCAATGTTCAGAAGAGAGCTACTAAAGATGAAATAATCGAGGGAAAGAGTTTGATTTATCAACAAAAGTGTTGTTGAAAGTTGTCCAACTTTATGATGAAACAATAAAACACATATTAATGATCTTCCTAATAACTATAATGTTGAATGTCTTAATGTGCAAATGTTATGAATACTTAAGTAGGAAAAATTCCCTCAAGGGAGAGGGTGAATGGTACATTAAAAAAGGTTACTGCTTGAAATTATGTGAAATAGATGATACTAACTTATGATTGAAAGAAATGTCTATGTCAAGTCAAGGACTAGTTAAAGCATCCAAGTACCAGAGGTAAAAAATGTCCTTAAAAAAAGATAAGTAAACCTGAATTACTTATTCTTTTGATGGTAATATTGTTTTAGGCCTTCTTATGAGGATAAAAGGGAAAACAAGGGCTAAAATGTGTTCTGTGAATTGCAAATGTTATGTTATGGAAAGGATTTGTTGCATATGTTCTAAGTTGGATTATAAATTGATGACATGTTTACTGAATAAATTTTGGAAGACATGGCTTTGTTGCACAAAAGTGTAGGTTATGAAGGATAAAATCTTGTGGGAATCATAAAATATTGAAGATGATCAAAGCAAAGCGGAAGAAACATCACGAGGGATGTAGAAGCAAGCAATAAGAACTTGAAGGGAAATGAACAGAAAACCTTGGACGAATACGTAACAATAAGGACGGTGTTACTTCTAAGGGGGAAATTATGTAACACCCCCTCAGAGCGCGACCGGAAAACATGAAGTGTAAGTAAAAACATGAGCTTTATCAAAATTTGTATGAAATTGGTAAGGTTAGGCAGCCGAAAGTGTTGCACGACTAAAACGATATTGGGGACGAATCCACTAGGGGAGGGATGTTTTGGCTAGGAATCCATGACTTTAGATGATGGGTGTCATCTTAAGTACCATGGGCACTAAAGTTGTGTTACTATATATGCTAATATTAGCTTCGACAAAAGTGTTGTAAAATACTTTTGAACTCCCTCTCGTAAGAGGATCTTCTACACATTTTTTTAGAAGTTAAGAAGAAATAATTTCATTACCTATTAACACTAAGATCTATGAGATGAAGGCATGTATATACATATATATGCTTTATATATGGGTGAATTATATGATCATAAAATAGACAATGGACTTCCATAAAACGTTATCTCCAAGTAGTAAAAGATATATGGGTTAGTGGAAAGGTTGTTTATCCTCTTATTAAAAAGGAAACTTGGTGACAAAACTTTGCCACTTGTCCTTGTAAGGTAACCAACGACTATCCTATTTTAAAACAAAATCGATCTTCTTAAAGAAGAACCCAGTAGCGGAGAAGGGGACTCTAATCCCGAATTGGGAGCTTGAGCATGCAAAGAAGGGGAAACTGTAATTGACTGAAAGTATCGATCAGTTCTAAAGAGCAACATATGGTTTTAACATGCCAGTGTTGAAGGTATGTTCATTGGGTTTGATGTCTACATTCTAGAAATATGTATGCGATTTCATTCTTTTGTATCTATAAACCTGGAATCGGGTGGGAGTTTTAAAATGATGCATGTGTTTTATTTAATTACGGGAAACATTTTTTATGGCATGCGTTGTGGAGTTATATCTGTAATGTTTTCAATCACTTGTGTTTGATGGATTAACTGGAAACGATATGATGGTTGCGTTTTAGATTTGCACCTTCAATCTTGTATGGAACTTCTATTATGGTTTTATGTTAATATTTGTTCCAGATCTAAAATATTTGTTGTAAAGATCTGTACTTTCATTTCCCAAAATCTATGGCATGCTTGATGTTAATATGTGTTATTTGAATAGTTGCATTCTTGTTTCCAATGTTGGCCTTTGGTTCCTATAAATCTGCATTCGATTCTGTACAAGGAATTGTAACATGCCTCAGATCTAAAAGATCTGCAATTTTGTTTCCAAGTCTGCAATTGATTCCGTAAAGGGGTTTTGTGACTTGCCCTAGTTATAAAAGAATTGTAATTTCTTACCAAAATCGGTGTTTGATTTCGTAGAAGTCTGCGTGGATTCTATGGAAGGTATTGTGACTCATTTCGGCTCTAAAACTTATGTATTGTGTTGCCCAAGTCCGTGTTTGATCCTGTAGAATTAATTTTTGTTAGTTTTTATCAATCAAGCTAGCATTATGTTAGGATATTTAACTGAGAGAACAACAAGTATAGAAATCAAATAGAAGAGACAATGAACACAGTGTTTTTCCTCGGGGAAACCATAAATGGAGAAAACCTTGCAACTTCCTTAGAGATAGAATTAGCACCAAAAGTAAAACCCCCAAAACAGTAAGATGATCTCCTAACAGTAGTAACCTCTTTCTTGCTTTCCCTAGTGTCTTTCTCTTCCTTAGCTATGTGCTACAACTGAGTGTGGATGAGTGTGTGGAAAATAGAGAGGTTAGCTCTCTATTTATAATAATTCTTAACATGACTAAAACCCTACTAGGGCCAACCTCTCTAGGAGAGTCTAATAACCCTAGTGCCCTAGAACTGCGGGGACTTTAACCCTTAGACAATATGAGGGTTACCCATAATGACTTGACATGACTTGTTTACATTATAGATCTTCCTGATCGTAACATCGGGGCATGACATGACTCAAGTACATTACAAATACATCCTGGAATAAACATCGGGTTACAATACATAAGAAATACAAGTGAATACATTCTGAAGTTACATATACATCAACACTCCCTCTTAACTAGGAAGGTATTCTCTCGACACAATTTTCGGCACAAGTCTCCTTCTCTGTATCATTTGGGTCATCGTCAAGTTCTCATCATATTCATCTTCAAGTAATCTTCATCTTTGATTCATCTTCATCTGGATATGGATCATCATTGGGTCATCATCATTGGATCTGGATCATCACTGGGTCATCATCACTGGATCTGGATCATCACTGCTAGATCTGAATC
This sequence comes from Pseudotsuga menziesii, assembly GCA_001517045.1. Lineage (NCBI taxonomy): Eukaryota > Viridiplantae > Streptophyta > Pinopsida > Pinales > Pinaceae > Pseudotsuga > Pseudotsuga menziesii. The sequence goes on from LPNX010430322.1 coordinate 147,876, forward strand.
ATCACTCAATCTGGATCATCTTGGATACATCATAACTGGATCGGGATCATAGCTCGATCTAGATCATCACTGGGTCATCATCATATGTGCTATCTCATGATTCTTCTTGTCACAGGAAGTTCTACATAGCCAACCCTCTTTCATGCTGGTTGTAGGCCTACCTCCTCATAGGTCTTTTGTAGCCCTTACATCTAACCTACTCATCAGAATGGCCAGCACTCACATCTGACCTTGACTCGTCAAAAAGGAACAGCACTTACATCTGACCTTGACTCGTCAAAAAGGTGCTCAGTCCTATACTAAGGGTTCCTGGTAACTGACCAGGTGCCTCCATTCAGAGAATGGTAGTAAGCCTTACATCTAACCTACTCGTCAGAATGGACAGCATTCACATCATACCTACTTGTCAGAAAGGCGGTAGCCCTTATATCTGATCATGTAGAACATCATCCTACAGTCACATTAGAATGGCCGGCACTCACATCTGACCTACTCGTCAGAAAGGTGGTATCCCTTACATCTATGTAGGATCTCATCCTACATTATAATGGTCGGCGCTCACATCTAACCTACTCGTTAGAAAGGTGGTAGCCCCTACATCTGTGTAGGAACTAATCCTACATCAGAATGGCCAGTACTAACATCTGAAATGGAAGGAAGCAATCCTCTCACCATGACAGAATGGAAACAACCCTTATATCTGATAAAGTGGGAACACATCCCTTAATCACATCAGAATGGCCATGCGCTCACATCTGATCATGTAAGATTACATCTTACAATCATCTCAAAAAGGCCCTCAGTCCAAGACCAAGTATTCCTGGTAACTCACCAGGTAGCTCCATTCCAAGAATGGCAATAGCCCTTATATCTGATCATGTAGGAACTAATCCTACAGTCATATCAGAATGGCTCAGCACTCATATCTGACATGGAAGGAACCAATCCTCTCACCATGACAGAATGGCTCAGCCCTTACATTTGAACTGCTCGTCAGAATGGATTGTGGACTCATCACTTCCCTTTTGAGGGAACCTTGATCTGAAGAACACCAAGATTCTCCCTAAAGTACTCAAACTTCACTCTGGCCAATGGCTTCATCAACACATCAGCTATCTATTCGTCCGTTGCAACATACTAGAGCTTCACTGCTCCCCTCTGCACCATATCCCTAATATAGTGATACTTGATCTCGATATGCTTCGACTTGTCATGGAACACTAGTTTCTTCGACAACTTCACACAACTCTGGTTGTCACAGTGTATACAAGTAGCATCCAACTGGAGATCAAATAAATCAGACAGTAGTTTCCTGTTAGATGGAATATTTCACCTCCTATGGACAACAAGGTGTTCCACTGGTCTGAATGGTTCAGATCCAGAACAAATAGAGGACAGAGGTTGAAGACTCTCCCTAGACACTGTAGATATCTAGAATACAAGGCTTTGATAGTTCACCTGTGTACCTACAAAAATCTCAACACGAAATGAATCAAAGCAACCAGAATATGATCTACTAATCTATGCTAGTGACTAAGGAATCTAGAAACATATATATACGAAATCAAAACAACAACATCATATGTGGGACAGAAATCAACTTGCATTAGAAATATCAAGAAGTTTACAACCAAGCCTTAGTGTTGACATGCATCTCCATGAAACCAGCTCTTCATCCCCAAAAGTTCCGACTCTAGCTATCTATGCTCTCTCCAAATGATCTTGGGCCAAGAATTAATCCAACAACATAACAATACCTTCAATGTTCTCTCCTCAACCATGGCTATGAGCTCATATTTATAGGGCTTTAATGGATAGAGATGGTTGAGAAATTAGTGGGTGAGGTGGCCTCTAAGATCCTAGGATGAGGGATCTCAAGCTCAACCAACCCACAATAGTAGGGATAAGGCAGTACATGAGGCTTATCATCTAGAAGCCTCAAGAAACTTCTCTTTTTCCCCTTTTACCCAGGGTACCGCGCTTCTCCTTCTATGACAGAGAGGTTCTGATAATAACCGTCTATGGACCAATGGTAACAGGTGGTGGCACCACTTATGGAACACAGATGATGGGCGGTGTGAGCAGGGTTACTGCTCCTGGATAACGGGGCATGCGCAGTACTGGGAATTTGTATGACAGATTGATAAAAAACCATTTAGTTTCCACTCAAGAAGCTGGGATTCAGGGCAAGTAGGTATGTCAAATGTCTTATCACATGATGGTGACAGGATTTTGGTATAATAGGATGTCCCCCAAAGCATGAGTCTTAGAGTGACATCATAAATAAGAGCTTTGAGAATAAGTCGTCTCCAGTAGATGAAAATGTTGGCTCAATCGGAGTATGCAGTCAAGTAGGCATCTGTAGTACATCAGTATGTTGAATCATAGACACAAGTAACCAAACTCATAGTTACAGACCAATACAAGGCATATCCATGAGTGTAATAAACAAGCATGGCTACTAGAATACAGCGTAGATCCATGTGATAGAGGACTCAAACTTGGACATAGCTACCAGACATACAACGTAGATCTATGTCATACAGACACAAATTTGAGCATAGCCACAACCATACAAATGTGGATCCATGCTAGATATACAAAACTCCATCATAACCTGGGGAAAAAGCAATGAGCGCTTTTAAACAAATGCCCAGGGTCTTCGTCTCATCTTCCACAAAGTACGATTCTATCCATGTGATTACAATGATCTGAAGTCAAACATGGTAGAAACCACTTGATTACCGTCCAATGATGTGAACCGTTAAAAAGTGCGAGGGAGATCACCATTAATGTCAATGATTCCCAAGGTACTCTAGTACAATCTACTGAGTGCGAATAGATGTCCTGATGTTGAACACCCAGTAGATTCTATCAATCAAAGGTCAATGATGTGAACCTATGTCAAGAGTGAGAGAATCTGTCATTAAGGCATACAGATCTCAAGGTACTAAATATTGTTTCTAAGACTATTTCTCGGATGATGAGCTGATGTTGATGGGAATAGTCTCGTCGAAGGAGGGCCATGATGAGTCCCACATCGACAACACAAAATTTGAAACATAGTTCTGGAATGATGTGAATGTAGTAACCATATGACTGACTCAAAGATACTGACACAAAGACTGTGTAGACTGTAGAGGTAAGACTTCTTCAAATCCCCTTTGAACATCGGACGGCATGACAAAAAGACTTGGCAGCATGACTAAACAAGATAGATACACAATGCGATAGTGGACAATGCATTCTTTTGAAAGACTCAAAGAATTGACATGACTCATGAAAGTGGATCATCACGGAGATCAACTGAATACCCAATTGACTGACATGATTGTGCAGACAAGTGCCATGTTCAAAGGTAACGACAAACAACTGCCATTATTTACAAAATGATTCCCTTCCCATTTTCCCCATCATGATTGATGAGTGCCTCTTTTCAGTTTTACGAGTTCAAAGAGGGTAACAAACACTTGATATAGCTTGTCAGAAGACAAGTCCAGTCTCATATGTTTTATGAACCTGAGAGAGGAGGTGTTCGATCCCAAAATGGGTCTCTCAATGTTTAATTTAATGAGTCCACTGAAAGAAAACTCGGTATCGTTCATGTTTAGAGAGTCTGGATGAATACAGAAGAAAACTCCATGGGGGTCCTTTTTCGTATGATTTAGTCTCTAAGGCCCAAAAAAGTGTAAAATTATACCTTAGAGAACTCTTCCAGTCATGATTGGCTAGAGTGTTCCTTTCTCATAAATAGTCATATCCAAACCAAGAAAGAGATAACCTATCGTCGGACGGACGACTCTTCAAATACTTTAACGAGCGTGAAGAAGACAAGATCGCTCGACAAACTTTTCATATTTAAGGAGCCTAAAAAGAGTTTAAAGAGAACTCCATTAGACTTTTTCATGTTTGAATCTATAGCACGAAAAAGTAATAAACTAAGCTCAAACCACTTTTCATGTTTTAACCAGAGCACGAAAAATGAAAAGTAAGCTCAACACCATCTTACTATTTTTAACGAGCTCGAAGATCAGTTGAAAGAATGCTCAAAGATTGGTTTCATTTTTACGCAAGATCAAAACCAATGGGTAAACTATGCTTGAAAAAACCCATTAATATCGTATACATAGGTTGGAATTTTTCCCCCAGCATGATTGCTAGCGAAGCCTACCCCTAGCATGGTTGCTCAACATGCCCCCAAGCTTCGTTTCATCTGACGATTCCTCTTTCGTACCCAACCTAAAAACCTGGTTACTAATGTGAAAATGTTCACCAGGGGAGTAGGAAGAATGAGAATCGGGTAGGAGAATGTTCAAGTTCTAACACTAAAGTGAAGACTCGAATCAAGGGAAGGGGATCTGTTTCATTTTTACACAAGCTTGAAACAGAAGGTAACTATGCTTGTAATATGGTTTCATTTTTATGCAAGCTCGAAACCAAAAGGTAAACTATGCTCTCAAACCTGCTCCTACCCAACATGATATCAAGAGGTTGGTAGGTTGCCCCCATTTCATAAAAGCTATCAACTTAGCTCCATTATGATGTCCATAGACTAGAGCCATGCCCCCCATTTTACCTATGATGCGAAGAAGCTAACTAGAAGGAATGGAAGGAACCACAAGAACATGCAGCACATTCAGGGCGGTTTGATTACTAGGAGTAATGCGATGGTCAGGTGTAACAAACGAAAGCTGATCAATGGTCACAATCTTCCCATCATGGAGAAAATGCATAACTCTAAAGAGTGTAGACACAATAGCCTTCATGGCATAAACATAATGACGTCCAAGGAGAATATTGAAATCCAAAGGACCTTGGACCACCATAACATCAATACATACAGTTTTCCCTCCTAACGTAACAGGTAAATGAGGAAGGGTCCCTAAAGGTGTAGTAGGCCTTCGATTAAAATTCAATATCTGATCGGTGGCTAGCACAAGCTGAGGAGAGCCTAAAGCTTGCCAAGAAGTTGAGGATAGAATACTAACAGAAGCCCCTTTGTCAACAATAGTGCAAAGTATCCACCTAGTAGTAACATTCAAAACTATCTCGAAAGGAACAGTTGAATGAAGATGAGACTCTGTTAGGTTACTCCAGTCAAAGGAAATAACCTCACTACTTGGAGAGGGTTCTATCGAAACAGACAAAATTTCCTCTTGTCGAGAACAATCAGAACAAAGCATAAAAACTTCAGGAGGTTTAAGTTCATTCTCTACTGGAAGAGAAGAACAAGATGAAGATTTGGTCAAAGAGACTATTTCAGTATTAACACTCTCTGATGAAAGAGCGGGATCGGGTGGAAATGAAACTGACTCGACCACTTCACTCTCCAAAGGAAGAGTGGGATCAATCACAAATAAATCCGAATCGACCACTTGGTCAACCAATGGGGGATTGAGGGATAACTTACTATCACTTGTTGGAATCACCAGTTGATGATCAGTAATATTTTCCAACCAATACGAAGCTTCATCCATGCTTGGACAAAGAAAAGTACGATGCATAGCCTTGCATATCAAACAAGGATGCAAAACTTTACCCTTACGACCTTTTACCAATGGGTCACTGGTTGAGGGAGTATCATCAACATGATGATCAGAGGTTGATGACACATATGGTTTGGACCTTTTAGACCACTCTTCTTGTACACGGGAGAGACCGGGACACTCCTTAAGAAGGTGGTCCCCCTTGCAAAGCTTACAAGGGAACTTGGGTTTTCTGAGTGTTCTCTTAGAATGAGCACCATCAAGAGCAGATGGTTGCTACCTTTTATCTTTCTTATCCTTCTTCTTTTTACCCTTCCCTTTCTTCTTCTTCTTATCCACATGACTACTAACCACAGAGCTTTGGTCAAGTGAAGAACAAGAAAGAGATGAAGCCACAACCAGCGAAGAAGGAGCAAGATTAGGTTGAGGTCGATCCTCTCCCAAAGGAGAGGTGACATTTGAGACATTAGGTGTAACAGGAATTACTGGATTAAACAACCAGACTGGTAATCCTATAGTTAATCAAGGAAGAGTTAAAATGGCAATAAAGGGAGGACCAATACCTTCACTTGGAGGGAATACAAAAGGTACACCTTGGAAAGGAACCTCTTGAGTGGTAGTCCCAGATGAGGATGCCATCTCTAAACTCTCTAATAACCCCCTAACTACCACATACAAGCAAGTACTACTCAAACTAAAAGCAACAAGCAAACATGTGAAAGGAGTGGATAAGAGTTAGGAACCTCACAGGACAGGCCAAAAGGATAACTTAGATGGTTTGAGGATTCCTAAAAGTTTCTCCCAATATACGCAAGGTACGGGGGAACTCAAATCGGTAATAGTGTTGTCTAATGCATAACCATACACAAGGTTCCTTTCAATATACAATTGAGTACGTGAAGTACCTTCTATATACCTCAAGGGTACGTGAAAGGCCGTTCGATATACTGACGGTACATGGAAGAACTGTGCGAGTCCCGAGATGTAATGCTGACAAGTAATGACAGATCCTACATTTAACGATGCCCGAACATGTCTCTAACTTATCACTCAAATTGTTAAAAGTTTTAACCTAGTACTACTGTTAATTTTATCTTGTGCATTTAGGTGAAACCATGCAGTGAAAACTTGAAATTAAAGAAGATGCACACTGATCTATATGATAATGCAAGTTTTCCTCTTCAATGAAATTCTACCTAAGAGAGGGAGAGAGATTTAATTTTCTTCCAAAAAATGCACACCCAAATGCAAATGCATTTCTATCTTTTCAAATGAAAAGTGAAATATCAATGCACCCTGTTTATGCTAGAAATTGTTTCCAGACTACAAAGAAACAAGCCAACATAATCTCAAATATTCAGTCAAACAAACTAGGTTTTTAGGGTTTTTAAAAGGTTTTCTGGTTGTGAAGTTTGGTGACAAGAGGGAATACATTCATAACCCAAATAGGGACTAAATCACAAGTAAATAAGAACTGAGATGCATAATATAATAACCATATATCTAACAGAAAATAACATTGAAGTTCATCCACAAGTGGAAAGCACTACAAGCATAAAAACTATAAACCAGCAATGAAATTACCAATTGTGTAGCTAAACAAGCTAGAAATGAAGCCAAAGAACAGATTGAAGGGTAAAATGGAGCATATATTTCATAATCAGTTCATCAAATACACATGAGATTCAAGTACTTAGCTTATCAACAAGTCAGGAGACCTCCTCTAGCCATCCAAAAGTCCAACCCTTTGTTCTCTTTGTGACCTTCCTAAATACTATCTTTCAAAATTCATTTAGAGTCTAAACCCTAACTGTTTTTCAGCCTACTCATCGAGAGGGTATTATCAAAATAGTAATTACAAAAAATAAACTATTCTTCAAAACATAACAAGTAACTGATTTTTCTAACAATGCTCATAGATCTTTATCAGCTTCTGCTAACAAAGCTATCCCCTCTAATGCTTGGGCCTTTCTCCTAGCTTTCTACTGCTCTTCTTCCATCTCTGTCATTCTTTTAGTAAGCTCTTCATTTTGTTGTTGTAGGTTTCTGACAGTCTGTTTTAATCCTGCAAATTGCACCTCTGTACTTCTTTTCCCTCTTAAGGCCTCTTTGGAGATTGCAATTAGTTTTTGGTAGTGATTATTCACCTCTTCTAGGTCTTCCCTGAGTCTTTCATTAGCTATAATCAAACCATCATTTTTTTCTTGTATATACTCTACTTGATGTTTATACCGCTTGATATTTCTCTGTAAATTTTCTTTCTCTGAGTCAAATGCCTTGCTTCCAGTTGTATTTTGCAGTTCATTAGGAAGCCATGGAATGTTAAGCTTTCTAAAGATTTCCTCATCCTCAGGTAGCAGCTCTATGGAAGTATCATGAAAACTTGGTTTTTCTTGATTATCAGTTTCAGCAGGAGAATTTTCATCAATCAACAGTTTGTTTTCTGAATAGGAAACCTCTATTTCATCTTTCTGTTGTTCCTTCAGAATTTTACCTCGTATCTCCAAAAACACAGTAGACAATTTGGTCTCGGTGAGGCTAGATTCTTCTGCTGTTTTCAATGGTTTTTTCCCTTTGCTGTCACCCTTGCCAAAATCCATCTTTTCATCAGAGAAAGAAGTATCAATCACAGTTATCCCTTCTGTATTCAACTTAGGGTTTAATAATTTCTTCATGTTTAGCCTCAATTTGTTTTTAGGTCTAGTTTTGGGTCTCCAGCCTGGGGCAAGCTCTCCTACCATTTTTAAACTTTTTCCTTGATGAATGACAGAGGCAAATTCCTTGACTTTAATATTATTTTTCTTTGGCATTGTTGTCCTATCCTCCTGACTATAAAACTCCTTTTTTGTGCCAACCCTAGTCTTATCACTGACAGTCAACTCACCCCCTTCCAACAAGTATGCTTCATCTTCAGACAAGATTGTAATTGGACTTTGATGTTGGACCTTAGTATTTTTTTCATCTCCTGAAACCTTCTCTGTAAGTATAATCTCTTCATCAACAAATTTTTTTGTTGGTGCTTCATTCTGAACAGGATGAGTCTCCTTATGAATAAATTGCAGATTTTGGTTCTCACTGTCATCTGGATGTTGCTTGGATTCACAATCTTCTTTTGTAGGTTCTGCAACCTCCTCTAATTTGACACATTTTTCATCTTCAACCTTCACTTTTTGTCTCAGTTTTCTGACCAGGGTTTGTCCCTTATCAGCTGACTTTCTGGTAGATTGTCCTTCTTGCTTGTTTCAGAACCCAGACCAAAAGAGAATGTATTCCCAAGTCTTTCCTTATTTCTGCAAAACACTATTAATAATAAGTTTAATTAGTCCATGGTGAAAGATGGACTGACTAGTGTGGTCTTGGTGTTCTTTGATCCTACTGGACATTTTCTGCAAGCTTTTTAGTAGGAAGAAAGGCAGATTCATCCTTGATTCACCACTAAGGTGTTGAAGGAACCTGAAATGATACTTGAAGATGAAGGCATACCTTCCTTCACATGTAATGTAGCTTTGTAGAACCTTGATAGGCTCTACCCATTCAGCTCTGAAATTATGGATGGGCACTCCCTTGCCCCAATCTGGAACAATACCACGCAATATATACCTTTGGGAATTGAAAGTAAATTGCACTTTTTTGAACCAAAGTTCTCCTTCATTCTTGACCCCTATTGCTTCAGCCACCAAATCTGTAGTTAATTTGAACTTCAAATTATCAAATGATACTATATCTTTGTTATAACACTGACCAAATTTGTGAGAGACTTCAGTATTATATCCATCAATCTTTTTAAATAAATTCAACCATACAGCATTCTCAAAGATTTCAACACATCCTGGAAATTTGTCTATCCAATTTAGCTCAGTGGGCTCGGCCCTATTAGTCTTCCCACTCCTCTTCATCCTCTGTGTGGTTTTCAGAACCTATTAGTGACTTCACAACCTATTTTCTTCAAGTTTTCACAGTCTTGGCAGTAAATTTTCCTTTGAACTCTCACAGGCTGCTTGTCCTCAATTTTATACAGTCTATTCTATCATCAATTCAGGAAATGCTTTATGCCAAATTTGAATAATTTAGGTTAAACAGAGCACCAAATATCTTTAACAGGGTTGTTGCTGAACTTTACTAACATCAAATGATGCTCATTTAGACCTTTTGGACTAATATCTCACCATTGGGAGTCTGTTGAATACATGAATTTATGTTTTCCTCTAACAATTTGACACTATAAGGCTTAACAGAAAAAAACCCCAATTTAACAGGCCATGACCAAGGTCACACGTGGTACCTCATTCCAAGCTTGATGTAGGTGTTAAAAGTCAATTCTTGTACTGGCTTAAAGATGAATTGAACGCTCCAGGTGTCTTCAACTCTCCAGCTCACCTCTAACTGTCACGCTGTGAAACCCTAATTCTTCCTTCAACTGCCAATTCATGATTCTTTAGCAATGTGTCTTCACCCCAGCGTCTCCACCTGCTTTGTAATTCTCAATTCGAGAACCTCTTTCCTGTCAATCTTGCCTTATTCCACTGTCTGTCATGATTTACCATGCATTTACCTCTAACTGCCACGATCTCCCTCACGTCATAACCAACACTTGTTTGCATGATTATCCTGATGAGACATGTATCAAACCTACTTATTGATGTGATTAGTCACCCCAGGAATGAAATCATTGAAGAAATCAACGTGAAAAATGACAAATTGAGCACCCGCGACTTTCTTGTAGCGCGCCAGTGCATTATTTTTACCGTTGCGCTACAAGAAAGTTCAAAAATCTAATTTTGTGTTATTTGATCTATAATTCAACTTTAAACTAGGTTTATATGGTTAATCCTTGATCTTGGTGCTATTCGTGAAACTGTTAATCAAAATATACCCTATAGAACCCTTCAGGACATAAAAAAAACAAAAAATGATGAAAACCTAATGGCATAAACTCAAAATTGAACTCTAAACCAAATTTCCTAGAAGTAAACAAATGAGCAAGCTTCAAAAAACACAAACAAAATATAAGACTGAAGAAAACAAATTCATGACTTAACATCTAGCTCCTGCTGCGGGATGAAGTCCTCCTTGTGAGGCTTCAAGAACCTATAGACTAGTGCCTTCTTTTCTACTACCTAATAGTCGGCAAAACTTCCATTGGGTTATGGAGTCCTTATTATGTTTTACTCACACCAGTATATACAATGAAAAAGTAAAATTCCACTAAAAAACTATAGAAATTCTTGAGGAATCGTCCATTGACTAGACTTGACAATTCCTCACCTTCCAAAGATTGCAGGACAAAAGTGTTATTTTCCAAAATCTTAGACACTAGGAAAGGGCCAAACCAGAGATTATCAAATTTTCCATGTTTCCCTTTTTTCTCTTTCCTGGCATCCCACCTCAAAACCATATCACCAATTGAGAAAGTGTTATCTTTGATTTTTCTGTCAAATCTGCTTTTAATCTTCAATCTGTATAACTATGCCTTTTCTTCCACTTTTTCCCTATTCTGCTGCAACTCTATCATCTCATAAATCCTTCTCTGCATATCATTTGGTTCTTCCTGACAATTCTGAAGAAACTTCATCACTGGGATACCCAACTGAATAGGAAAAACTGAATATGTGCCATACACTAATTGGAAAGGAGAAGTTCCAATTGCTTGTTTGACTGTTATTCTATCAGCCCATAATGCATATTTCAGCATAGAATCCCATGATCTCTTATTATACTTAAGCAAATTTTTGATACTCTGGATGATGTTTTTATTTGAGGACTCAGCTAAACCATTACCTTGGGGATAGTAAGGAGTTGAATGTTTCAGCAAGATACCATTCTTTTCACAAAATGCTTCCATTGCCTTGGACTTGAAAGCCTTTGCATTATCTGTTACTATTTTCTAAGGACACCCAAACCTACTAAGGATATTTTCTTCAATAAATTCCATAATCACTTTGTCTATGGCATTCCTAGTAGGGATAGCTTCCACCCATTTGGTAAAGAAGTCTGTTGCAGTTAGAATCCACCTGTGTTGTCCTGAGGAAGATGGACTTATCTCCCCTATAAAGTCTAGACCCCATTGCTGGAAAGGAGCACTTATTGCAATAGGTTTTAGGGGCAATGACAGCAATTTTTGTTTGCCAGCAAACTTCTGACAAGGGATACAGGCTCTTACCTGCTGATATACATCTGCAAACAAAGAGGGCCAATAGTACCCAGCTCTTAAAATCTTGTATGATGTTGCCTTCCAGTACTTGCGACCTCCATAAGCACCCTCATGAGATTCAGAAATCACTCCTTCAATTTCAGATTTATCCAAGCATCTGAGTAGAATACCGCCTGGGTTCTTCCAAAATAACTCCTTTTCTACTAAACAATACTTAGTAGTTTTTAGCTTCAAAGTTCTAGCATCTTTCCTATCTAAATGCTCAGGACATTGTAAATACAGCAGAAAATACACAATGTCTGGGTACCATGTGGATGCTGAATAATAATCCATAATCTCTTCTTTTTCCAACATTGCTTGATCTTCTTTCTGAGCTAGCTCTTCAGCCATCACATATAATCCCAAAGCTTGGAAATTTGATTCAGGCAGTAGCTTGGCTAAACCTTGTCCCTTGACTAGTTTGGTAGGTCTGATATCTACATCATACTCCATGATTTTAGCAATCCACTTGCCTCTTTTCCCCTCACTATCAGGCTGTGTCAAAACATCTTTTATAGCAGCATTAGGCACATATGAAATAACTTTGGAATGCAAAACATAGATTCTGAAAAACTTTAAAGCTTTTACCAAAGCATAGGCCTGTTTTTCTAAGATACTGTATTTCAATTCAGAATCTCTAAGAGTTTTGCTGAAGAATGCAATAGGCTGTTCCAGACCCTCCTTATTCTTCTGCAACAAAATAACTGGTAGTGTATCCTCTGATGCAAATGAAAATGTTAGAAATTCTCTGGTAAAATCTGGACTTACTAATACAGGGGCTTCAGTAAGAGCTATTTTGATTTTTTCAAATGCATTCTTTGCTTCAGTGGTCCACTTGACTTCCTGATCCTTTTTTAGCATGGCTGTAATCTGCTTGATAATCTCAGCAAAGTTTGGTATAAACCAATGTAGAAAGTTGAATTTACCAATGAAAGATTGGACATCCTTTTTACTTCTTGGTAGACTTATCTTCAATATTGCTTTCACCCTTTCAGGGTCAATCCTTATACCATCAGCAGAAACTAAATGACCCAGTAATTTGCCTTCTTGTACAGCAAAGTGTGGCTTATTTGGATTCAAGGACAAGCCAAATTTCCTACATTTCAAGAAAGTCTGCTTCAAATGCTTTAGATGTTCATCATCTAATTGTGAAAAAATAGTAATATCATCTAAGTAGATTACCACAAACTTATCCTTTTCTCTGACAAAAGCTATATACATAGCCCTCTGAAAAGTGGCTCCAGCGTTCATTAGACCAAAAGGCATCTTATCATACATGAAAGTCCCCCAAGGAGTGGTAAAAGTTGTCTTTTCCTTATCATCAAGATGCATAGAAATATGATTGTACCCTAAGAAACCATCAATCATTGAGATCCTCTGTGCCCCGACCACTTTCTACAATATTTGCTCAATTTTAGGCAGAGGATAATTATCCTTTAGTGAAGATCTGTTCAAATTTCTAAAGTCAACACACAACCTGATTTCTCCATTCTTTTTCCTAACAGGAACTATATTAGCCACCCATAAAGAGTACCTGAGGGGCACTGTGATCTTGGCATCTAATAACTTCTTCACTTCTTTTTCAATAACAGGAAACAAGGTTGGATTAATCCTCCTTAAATTCTGACGAAAAGGTTTAACATTCGGTTTTAAAGGGACTTTATGTTGTATAATTCTAGTGTCATACGTTCTCAATTCCTCATAAGACCATGCAAAAACATCAACGTGTTCCTTTAACAATTGTATGTACATGTTTCTTTGTTCAGCTGTAAGTGCTTTAGAAATTTTTACCATTCTAGGCTGTTCTGCAGAGCCAATGTTACAATCCACCACATTCTCTTCTGAGGACTGTACTACAGGTTTTAAGAGTATATCATCTTTTGAAAATATCCTTTCCAAAGGTACCAAACCTTTTGGGATGAAATTACTTTTTAATTCAATGATTTTATGTCCAGCTATTTCATTTTCGACAATCTCTTCCACCTCTCCATCCCCTTCATATTCCTCTTGATCAATCAAGGAATTAGAAAACTCATGTGTAAGCTCTAAAAATATTTTAATTTCAATGTCATCTTCAAACACTCTCCACTACTTTACATTATCAGGTACAGATGGTGTGTACCTAACTTCAATGGGATACCTCAACTATGTAGTCTTGGGGATTCTAAAGTGTGTAGCAGCCAAGGCCAATGAATCTGCAGTCTGATTATGGTCTCTTGGAATATAGGTAATGTTAAAGGCTACAAAATAATTTTCGATCATGTCCCATACCTCATTTCGATAGACTTTCAGCAAATCCTGTTTTACTTGATAGTTGTTCTTCACCTGCTGAACAACTAATTCGGAGTCGCCAAATGCAGAAATCTGCTAAATGCCCAAATATTTTGCAGCCTTCAATCCTAATAGCAAAGCTTCATGTTCATCAATATTGTTTGTAGTAATGAACTCTGATTTATACATCAGCTTTACTGTTTCACCTCTAGGGGATATAAGAAGAACCCCTGCTCCAGCACCTTCTTTGCAAGAGGATCCATCAAAGTATAATTGCCAAAGCTCATCCTCATGTTCCCTGTTGCATTTTACTAGCTATTCTCTTTCAACCTGTAACAAACCAGCAGTATTGTTATCATCACTAAAATGTAACATGCAAGTACCCAGATCCGTATCAATAGCATACAGAGGATGGTTGGTAGAGTTCTTGTCATCTGTTACAATATAGGCAAACTGAAGCTCTCTGTACAGCCTTTTGTTTTCTCCTCCAAACACAGGAATAGTAGCATATGATAAATCCATTTGTAAGGTCCCACCAACTTTCTTTGCCCAAGATATAGAGAGAAGCAACCCAAATTTAGGTGTAATATCAGCTACCACTACATCCATGATTACACTCTTCATGGGTAATTGATCCAAACTGACAACCATGTCCTTTATTACCCCTAAACACTTCACAGCTCGTGAATCAAATGCATACAGATCATAATAGGGTTTGGTGATACTCAAACCTAAAGCCTCCATAACGGCCTTTGGCATTAAATTGTGTGATGCTCCCGAATCTAACAAACAATTATGTATCATTTGTTCATGAACAGTCAGAGTAATGTAGAATGGAGGTGAAGCACCTGCTTCATTCTCAGTTTTTTCAGCCAAGGTTGATCCAATGAAAATCCTAGAATTTTCTTCTTGCAAATTCACTATATCAGAAATAGGCTGATTGTTTACTGAATTAATCATCTTAAGGACTGTCTCTTTATAGGAAGGATTTGTCATAAGTTCAGTTAAAGGCACAGAAATCTTTAACTTGCTTAATTCATTTTCCAGGATGAAATTTTGCACAATTTTATTTGCCTCTTCAACCTCCATGTTCTTCTTTTGTTTTTCTGGAATATGTTGTTTCTCTGACACAGGATCAGATTGTTGTTTAGTAGGAACAAATACCTTCTTATTTGGGCTTTGTACTACCTATTTTGGGCCTGACCTCAGATTCACAGTCTTCTTGAGTTCATTTTGACAGACATCAGCAGTTACAACAGTCATTTTTAGACCTAAAACATCCTCTGTTTCAAACATATTAGCATCATAGGACTCTGCATTTAGAAACTCCTCCTTAGTGACAAAACCCTCAGACAATATTTCTCCAAAATGGTTCACATCCTTATATGTGTCTTCAAATATCACTTCATCATCAACCTCTTCTTCATCAGCAACATTGTTTTGAAGAGGTGGTGGTACTCTTTGGTCCTCAGTTTCTCTCCTTTCCTGCTGAATATCATTATTCCTTCATTCTCTAGGTATGAAACATGGAGCAAATTGTCTTCTAAATTGGTTCTGATTGTTAGGGTTTCTTTCACCTTCTTGAACAGGCTTGCTGGAATTTTTCTCTAGTTCTAACTTGTTTAATTTTGCAGTGAAAATCTTCACCAACTTGGCCATCTCATCAATTTTCCCTTCTGTAGAATGAGAAGCTGAACCTCCTGGAGCTGCTTCTTTCTTTCCTTTCTTGTCATAGATTTGCTAAGCTGTTTCCTTCTTCAATCTATTGGAAGCCAATATGTTAGATTCTACATCCAATGCTACATCTTGCATATTCAGTAAAGAAACAGGTCTCCTTTCTCTTAGTAGTAAGGAAAATTCATGGTTGAAAGCATTTGCATATGTAAGTTTTGCAGATGTTTCTGAAGGCTTTATTTCTACAGGAATTCTGCTGTACATTTTGTTAAATATCTTTGAAAAGTCTGCAATAGTTTCATCCTTTTTCCTCCTAAGGGCTCCAAACTTAGTTATGTAGTATGTATGGTCTTTGGTGTCACCCCATTGTCTCATGAAGAGATCACGAAGCTCCTCAATGATAGTGATAGAGTTAGCAGGCAACTCCCTAAACCATTTCCTAACATCTCCATCAAGGCTCTGCACAACATTCTCATCCATACATCCTTGGCTTCAATGTTTTAGTTATCAGCATAACTAAGAAAAACTTCCCAGTGTTCTTCAGTTGTAGTTTCACCCTGTCCATTAAACCTAGGTAAATATTTCTAATAGTCACCTCCAGGCAGTGCATTTAAAGGATGAGAAAAAACCAATGGTGCATATCTGGCTGCAACCATTCGGTCCATCATGTCTATAGGTTGATTTTGGGCTACCATTTTAAGGCTGACTGACTTTGGTGATAGAGAGGTTTGGATGGAACTTGGATGAAAGGGGTTTTTACCTACTTTCAACTGAAATAGAGGTATCTTACTAGGAGAGACTGTTTTAGCTTTTCTGAAAGATTAAGGATCAGTGAAAACTTGGAAGCTACTGTCAGAAATTATAGGCTTTAACCAAGGTGAAGTTTCTTCTTCTTTTCTCAACACAGATGAAGGTGATGAACCATCCAATGGTCAGGGTCACATAGGGATGGTAATGACTGAGACCTTCTAATATTCCTTGTTGTCTTCAATATCTGTTTAGGATCTATAACACCCAACTGCAATGGTGAAATAGGTCTGTTTCTAGTTCCAACTCCCCTAGTAGCCACTGTGACAAATTGGTGAAAAGTAGTCTTAAAGATGTGCTGGTTTAAGTTCACCTCTTAAAACCAGTGAAATGATAAGTATCCCAGGGAAAAAAAAAATTTCAACTTCGTTCCCTGGAAACAGCACCAAAGATGTTTATTACAAAAATTGTTTCCAGACTACAAAGAAACAAGCCAACATAATCTCAAATATTCAATCAAACAAACTAGGTTTTTAGGGTTTTTAAAAGGTTTTCTGGTTGTGAAGTTTGGTGACAAGAGGGAATACATTCATAACCCAAATAGGAACTAAATCACAAGTAAAGAAGAACTGAGATGCATAATATAATAACCATATATCCAACAGAAAATAACATTGAAGTTCATCCACAAGTGGCAAGCACTACAAGCATAAAAACTATAAACTAGCAATCAAAATTACCAATTGTGTAGCTAAACAAGCTAGAAATGAAGCCAAAGAACAGACAGAAGGGTAAAATGGAGCATATATTTCATAATCAATTCATCAAATACACATGAGAGTCAAGTACTTAGCTTATCAACAAGTCAGGAGACCTCCTCTAGCCATCCAAAAGTCCAACCCTTTGTTCTCTTTGTGACCTTCCTAAATACTATCTTTCAAAATTCAGTTAGAGTCTAAACCCTAACTGTTTTTCAGCCTACTCATCGAGAGGGTATTATCAAAATAGTAATTACAAAAAATAAAGTATTCTTCAAAACATAACAAGTAACTGATTTTGCTAACAATGCTCATAGATCTTTAGCAGCTTCTGCTAACAAAGCTATCTCCTCTAATGCTTGGGCCTTTCTCCTAGCTTTCTGCTGCTCTGCTTCCATCTCTGTCATTCTTTTAGTAAGCTCTTCATTCTGTTGCTGTAGGTTTCTGACAGTCTGTTTTAATCCTACAAATTGCACCTCTGTACTTCTTTTCCTTTTTAAGGCCTCTTTGGAGACTGCAATTAGTTCTTGGTAGTGATTATTCACCTCTTCTAGGTCTTCCCTGAGTCTTTTATTAGCTATAATCAAACCATCATTTGTTTCTTGCATATACTCTACTTGATGTTTATACTGCTTGATAGTTCTCTGTAAATTTTCTTTCTCTGAGTCAAATGCCTTGCTTCCTATTGTATTTTGCAGTTCATTAGGAAGCCATGGAATGTTAAGCTTTCTAAAGATTTCCTCATCCTCAGGCAGCAGCTATGTGGAAGTATCATGAAAACTTGGTTTTTCTTGATTATCAGTTTCAGCAGGAGAATTTTCATCAATCAACAGTTTGTTTTCTGAATAGGAAACCTCTATTTCATATTTCTGTTGTTCCTTCAGCATTTTACCTCGTATCTCCACAAACACAGTAGACAATTTTGTCTCAGTGAGGCTAGATTCTTCTTCTGTTTTCAATGGTTTTTTCCCTTCGCTGTCACCCTTGCCAAAATCCAGCTTTTCATCAGAGGAAGAAGTATCAATCATAGTTATCCCATCTGTATTCAACTTAGGGTTTAATAATTTCTTCATGTTTAGCCTCAATTTGTTTTTGGGTCTAGTTTTGGGTCTCCAGCCTGGGGCAAGCTCTCCTACCATTTTTAAACTTTTGCCTTGATGAATGACAGAGGAAAATTCCTTGACTTTAATATTCTTTTTCTTTGGCATTGATGTCCTATCCTCCTGACTGTAAAACTCCTTTTTTGTGCCAACCCTAGTCTTATCACTGATAGTCAACTCACCCCCTTCCAACAAGTATGCTTCATCTTCAGACAAGATTGTAATTGGACTTTGATGTTGGACCTTAGTATTTTTTTCATCTCCTGAAACCTTCTCTGTAAGTATAATCTCTTCATCAATGAATTTTTCTGCTAGTGCTTCATTCTAAACAGGATGAATCTCCTTGTGAATAAATTGCAGATTTTGGTTCTCACTGTCATCTGGATGCTGCTTGGATTCACAATCTTCTTTTGTAGGTTCTGCAACCTCCTCTAATTTGACACATTTTTCATCTTCAACCTTCACTTTTTGTCTCAGTTTTTTGACCAGGGTTTGTCCCTTATCAGCTGACTTTCTAGTAGATTGTCCTTCTTGGCTATTTTGGAACCCAGACCAAAAGAGAAAGTATTCTCAAGTCTTTCCTTCTTTCTGCAGAACACTGTTAATAATCAGTTTAATTAGTCCATGGTGAAAGATGGACTGACTAGTGTGGTCTTGGTGTCCTTTGATCCTGCTGGACATTTTCTGCAAGCTTTTTAGCAAGAAGAAAGGCAGATTCATCCTTGATTCACCACTAAGGTGTTGAAGGAACCTGAAATGATACTTGAAGACGAAGGCATACCTTCCTCCACATGTAATGTAGCTTTGTAGAACCTTAATAGGCTCTACCCATTCAGCTCTGAAATTATGGATGGGCACTCCCTTGCCCCAATCTGGAACAATACCAGGCAATAGATACCTTTGGGCATTGAAAGTAAATGGCACTTTTTTGAACCAAAGTTCTCCTTCATTCTTGACCCCTGTTGCTTCAGCCACCAAATATATAGTTAATTTGAACTTCAAAGTATTAAATGATACTATATCTTTGTTATAACACTTAGCAAATTTGTGAGAGACTTCAATATTATATCCATCAATATTTTTAAAGAAGTTCAACCATCCAGCATTCTCAAAGAGTTCAGCACATTCTGGAAATTTGTCTATACAATTTAGCTCAGTGGGCTCGGCCCTATTAGTCTTCCCACTCCTCTTCATCTTCTGTGTTGTTTTTAGAACCTGTTAGTGACTTCACAGCCTATTTTCTTCAAGTTTTCATAGTCTTGGCAGTCAATTTTCCTTTGAACTCTCACAGGCTGCTTGTCCTCAATTTTATACAGTCTATTCTATCATCAATTCAGGAAATGCTTTATGCCAAATTTGAATAATTTAGGTTAAACAGAGCACCAAAGATATTTAACAGGATTGTTGTTGAACTTTACTAACATCAAACGATGCTCATTTAGACCTTTTGGACTAATATCTCACCATTGGGAGTTTGTTGAATACATGAATTTATGTTTTCCTCTAACAATTTGACATTATAAGGCTTAACAGAAAAAAAAAAACCCCAATTTAACAGGCCATGACCAAGGTCACGCGAGGTACCTCATTCCAAGCTTGATGTAGGTGTTAAAAGTCGATTCATGTACTGGCTTAAAGACAAATTGAACGCTCCAGGTGTCTTCAACTCTCCAGCTCACCTATAACCATCACGCTGTGAAACCCTAATTCTTCCTTCAACTGCCAATTCTCGATTCTTTAGCAATGTGTCTTCACCCCAGCGTCTCCACCAGCTTCGTAATGCTCAATTCGAGAACCTCTTTCTCGTCAATCTCGCCTTATTCCACTGTCTGTCATGATTTACCATGCATTTACCTCTAACTGCCACGATCTCCCTCACGTCATAACCAACACTTGTTTGCATGATTATTCTAACGAGACACGTATCAAACCTACTTATTGATGTGATTAGTCACCCCAGGAACGAAATCATTGAAGAAATCGACGTGAAAAATGACAAATTGAGCACCCGCGACTTTCTTGTAGCGCACTAGTGCATTATTTTTACCGTTGCGCTACAAGAAAGTTCAAAAATCTAATTTTGTGTTATTTGATCAATAATTCAACTTTAAACTAGGTTTATATGGTTAAACCTTGATCTTGGTGCTATTCATGAAACTGTTAATCAAAATATACCCTATAGAACCCTTCAAGACATAAGAAAAACAAAAAATGATGAAAACCTAAAGGCATAAACTCAAAATTGAACACTAAACCAAATTTCCTAGGAGTAAACAAATGAGCAAGCTTCAAAAAACACAAACAAATATAAGACTGAAGAAAACAAATTCATGACTTAACACACCCCAAACAATCTTCAAAGCAAATAAAAAAGAGATCTAGAGAACATCTAACATAAATAAAATATGTTTACTATCTTTTCATGCTTGAAAAAGACGCATAAAAACTCAATGGAAAGATGATTTCACTAACGTTTCCAAACAAATATAACTCTAATTCATGCAAAGCTGAAAACAAATATTTCTTCTCAATGAAAGCAATATCTAGAATCTTGAACAATCATGCACAAAAAAAAGAAGAAAATCGTTCAACAAGCTTGCGAATAAAGCAAAAGAGAGAGAAAACTAAAACTTCTCTTTGAAATAGACAAGGAAATGAAGAACCAATCTTTCCTACTAAGCGCTGAAAAAATCAGCATGCAAAAGGAAACAAGAATCGCCCCAAGCAAAGAATGACTCAAAACAACATGGATCACTCATGCATTCCAAGTCCAAAAGAAACCAAAGCCTACACATGAAAATGAAATGTATATTTTCTAATTCCAACGAATGATATCTAGAGAGAGGAGCAAGAGGTTTCAAGCAAAGAAAAGAATGTAAACTCCAATGCAAGAAACATAAACTCTTTTTGAATGCAAAGGGAATATAACACTCAAAGTGACTACAGAATATGCAATTCATGGAGTAAGCTAAAAACACACAAAAAATCAAAATACAAGGTCTGGAACAGAGCCTACCTGGCACCG
The DNA here is from genome assembly GCA_001517045.1 of Pseudotsuga menziesii. NCBI lineage: Eukaryota > Viridiplantae > Streptophyta > Pinopsida > Pinales > Pinaceae > Pseudotsuga > Pseudotsuga menziesii. The sequence continues at coordinate 169,127 of LPNX010430322.1, forward strand.
CGTAGATGAAGCTGCTGACAGACGGTGTCGAGGCAGAACCGCTCCCTACTCACTGGATTCAGGTGGTGGCACCACGTACTACTAACTAGACACAGGAGGTGGCACCACTTCTTGCCAACAGAACATGTGCAGTTCCCTGTGAAAATCAAAAACAACAAGGAGAATGACGGATCAAGTTAGAAAAAGACAAGATTAGGGAAAATACTGCTGGATTGGGTATGGAAACAGAGCATAAAAGACCGAAATGACTCAGATATGGAGGTTTCAAACCCAAATAATGCAAGCCAGAAAGTAGATCTGACTGAAGAGAGTTGAATAAAAAGGAGCCTGGATCCGGACAAGAGTTGCAGACTGAGGAAGATCAAAACAACTGATACACTAATTCCCTAGCAGAGTCGCCAGATTTGTTAGCTAAAATATTTCACCTCCTACGGACAGCAAGGTGTTCCACTGGTTTGAATGGTTCAGATCTAGAACAAATAGAGGACAGAGGTTGAAGACTCTCCCTAGACGTTGTAGATATCTGGAATACAAGGCCTTGACAGTTCACCTGTGTACTTGCAAAAAGTTCAACACGAAATGAATCAAAGCAACCAGAATATGATCTACTAATCTATGCTAGTGACTAAGGAATCTAGCAACATATATATGTGAAATCACAACAACAACATCATATGTGGGAAAGAAATCAACCTGCATTAGAAATATGAAGAAGTTTACAACTAATCCTTAGTGTTGACATGCATCTCCATGAAACCAGCTCTTCATCCCCAAAAGCTCCGACTCTAGCTCTCTATGCTCTCTCCAAATGATCTTGGGCCAAGAATCAATCCAACAGCATAACAATACATTCAATGTTCTCTCCTCAACCATGGCTATGAGCTCATATTTATAGGGATTTAATGGATAGAGATGGTTGAGAAATTAGTGGGTGAGGTGGCCTCTAAGATCCTAGGATGAGGGATCTTGAGCTCAACCAACACACAACAATAGGGATAAAGCAGTACACGAGGTTTATCATCTAGAAGCCTCGAGAAACTTTTATTTTTTCCTTTTTATCCAGGGTACCGCGCTTCTCCTTCTATGACAGAGCAGCTCTAATAATAACCACTTATGGACCAAGGGTAACAGGCGGTGGCACCGCTTATGGAACACATATGATGGGCGGTGCGAGCAGGGGTACCGCTCCTAGATAATGGGGCATGTGCAGTGCTGGGAATTTGTATGACAAATTGATAAAAAACCATTTAGTTTCCACTCCAGAAGCTGGGATTCATGTCAAGTAGGTATGTCAAATGTATTATCACATGATGGTGACAGGATTTTGGTATAACACTTCCTGAGCCATACTACCTCACAACTAGCTGAACAAGTTGCGACATACTCTGCTTCAGCTGTACTCAATGCCATACAAGATTGCTTCCTGCTAAACCAAGAGATCACACATGATCCCATACTGAAACAACATCCTGAAGTGCTCTTCCTATCGATGGCACTTCCTGTCCAATCTGAATCAACATAACCCTCCAGGTTAATATTCTGATTCGCATCATACTTGAGCCCATAATCAACCGTACCTCTCAGGTATATCAGAATATGCTTTACAACAGTCAAGCGAACATGTCTCGGATCTGTCAAGAACTGGCTCAAGGTGTTCACAGTAAAGCAAATATCTGGTCTAGTGTTCGTCATGTACATCAAGGACCCAATCATCTAACGATACATCATGGAATCAACTGTCTCTGATGAAGCATCACTCAATAGCTTCAGGTTTGATGCCATAGGTGTAGCCACAACCTTGTAGTCCATCATCCCAAACCTCTTCAGGATCTCTATAGCATACTTCCCTTGTCCGAGGGAAATCCCGTCTGCACTCTGCCACACCTCCATGCCTAGAAAGTAATGCATCATTCCCAAGTCCTTCATTTCAAACTCGGCAGCAATCTTTCTCTTTGTATCAGCAATCAAACCATCTATACATGTTACAAATAGATCATCTACATAAACTAGGAGCATCACTGGGTTTCCATCTTCAACCTTGTAGTAAAGGTTGGAATCTGCTTTACTTTTGGTAAAGCCCAAACTGGATAGAAAGCTATCAATTCTGTCGTACCATGTCCTAGTTGCCTGTTTCAAACCGTACAGGGATTTCTTCAATCTACACACATGAGACTCTTTGTCATGTGTCTCAAAATCGAGTGCCTGTTCCACATACACTTCCTCTTCTACTACACCATTCAAGAAAACAGTCTTGACATCCATCTGGTCTATCTTCCATTTCATCACTACAGCCAGAGAAAGTACTGATCTGATGGAAGTGTATCTGGCTACAGGTGTAAAGGTTTCTTCATAATCTATTCCTTCTTTCTGTGAGAAACCATGAGCAACAAATCTTGCTTTATATTTTTCTATGTTACCTTCTGCAGCATGCTTGATCTTGTAGATCCATTTGGAAGTTACAACTGACTTCCCTTTTGGTCTTGGGACAACATCTCAAACATCATTCTTCATGATCAATTAATACTCTTTGATCATAGCATCCTTCCATTCTTTCCATTCTGCCGCTTCTTCATAATTGGAAGGTTCTTTATCGATGAAATCACATAGTAATGCTACATACTCGGAGCAGGATCTGGTCCTCTTTCTTTCTCTGTGATTATTTTCTGGAGCGCCATATCTTTCTGCACCTTGGATAATTTCTCGTACCCAAGTAGGTTTCCTCTTGTGAGGATTCCTCTCTGGAGGTGGATCTACAGGTCTTTGTGGTTCTTCAAATTCTTGATCTTCTTCTTGAGTTTCTTCATTCATGGTTGTATCATGAATTCTGGGTGTTTCTGCTTCTTCAAATTTTTTAGTAGGTTTCTTTCTGGATTTGTTGTAAGCTGTGTCTTCATCAAATGTCACATCCTTGCTGATGTCAATCTTCTTGAATCTTGGGAAGTATATTCTGTAAGCCTTTGAGCTTTCAGAGTATCCCACAAATATACCCTTCTTTCCTAAAGGATCTAGTTTTGTTCTCTTCTCTTTTGGAATGTGTATGTACACAGGAGCTAAATATTCTGAGATAGTTGAATTCTAGTTTCTTGTCGGAGAAGACTTCTTCAAGAGTCTTGTTCTCAAGTACTCTGTGTGGAGTACGGTTTTGTACATACACTGTTGTTCTAGCAGCTTTTGCCCAAAGATGCATAGGAAGATCTTGATCATGAAGCATTGCTCTTGCAACTTCCATGATAGTTATATTCTTCCTTTCTACAATCTCATTCCATTGTGGATTATAAGGAGTGGACAACTCCCTCTTAATCCCCGAGTCTTTGCATAGCTCTTTGAATTCATTCGAAGTGAATTCTCTGCCATTATCTTATCGAAAGGTCTTGATCTTCTTTTCAGTGTGATTCTTGATCAAGGCTTTGAATTCCTTGAGCTTGATGAATACCTTATCTTTGTTCTTCATGAAGTAAATCCATGTCTTCCTAGAAAAGTCATCAATAAAAGAAACATAGTATACATACCCACTTAGTGAGCTTGATGACATAGGACCGCATACATCGGAGTGGATGATTTCCAAGATTCCTTTTGCTTTGCTTTCGCTACTTGGAAATGTTTTCTTTGTATTCTTTCCTTTCGCACATCCTTTATAGACCCCATCATGTTTTGCTTGAATTTCTGGAAGACCTTCAACAGCTTTGCTTGTAATTGGTAGTGCTCTGTAATGCACATATGCAAGCCTTCTATGCCAAAGTTCATTTGGCTCTACTGTGTCATGGACCTCCTTCTTGTTCTGGATGGCCTTTCAATTTGTATAGACCTCCTTCTTGTTCTCCAATCACTACTGCAATATTAATAGTCTTTCCCTTTGGCCACATGATGACTTTGCTATCTATGAATGCAACCCTCATGCCTTTTGCATCTAATGTAGATATGGAGAGAAGGTTCTTCTTGGATCCTGGTATAAACAACACATCTTGCATCTTCATAGACTTTCCAGAGTCTAGTTTATAAGAATATTCCCCATTGCCTTTTATTGGATATTGGTAGTCATCTCCAAGCTTCACCTTGTGAGATGATTCATGTTCTGAAAGTTTCACAAAGGATTCTTTGAATCCTGTCATATGCTTGGAAGCCCCACTGTCTATAAGCCAATCATTGCTTCCATGTGTGATGTTTCCTGTGAGAGCAGAAATCAAAACATATTCTTCATCACTTGAAGAGTCTTCACTTTCATATATGGTTTTATTCTTGGATGGTTCATCATCCTCTGCAGCATGAGCATGATGTCTTGTCTTATTTCCCTTTTTCTTATTTTGTCTTTTAGGACAATCTTTTGCAAAGTGTCCTACTTCATCACAAGTATAACATCTGCTTCTAGAGAAATCTTTTCTAGAGTTAGTTTTAGAAAAATGCTTACCTCTAGAGTGATGAGAACTTCTTTTGGTTTTCTTGGAATGTACTGTGAGAGCTTGATCTTCACTTCCCATCTTTTCTTCTATGGCTGCTATCCTAGCTTCTTCTTGAGAGCATCCTTCCCATAGTCTGCTGAACTTGACTGACTTCTTTTTGGCACATATCCCTTAAATAAAGGAGTCCCATGATCTAGGGAGACCATTCAAGGTGGTCATTACAATATCATTATTTTCCACTTCTTCATCTACTGTTTCTAGTTGTTCCTTAATTTGAGAAACTCTTGTGAAGTAAGATTGGATGGTTTTTGCATTTTGAATCTTCACATTCTTCAGTTGGTTTCTCAAGATCATCTTCCTGTTTATGTTCTTCCTTTCAAACAATTTGGTCAGGGAATCAAACATGGCTTTAGGTGTCTTGAGGGAGGACACCTGTGGTATGAAGTGATCCTTGATAAAATCAGCAATGATTCTCTTTTCCATAACCGTCTTCTTCTTGTGTAAAGCCTTAGCCTCATCTCCCTCTGGAACTGGAACATCCTCATTGATATAGGAATCCAACTCATTTTCTTCCAGGACCAGGGAGATCCTATACTTCCAGGCTCAGAAGTTGTCAGCTCCCTCAAGATTTTCATCAAGCTTGGTATGATGAGACATATTAACTGAGAACCTCAAATGGAAATACAAAAGATTTAGATCTTACCAAGTCAAGATGTCGGATCTGGATTTGGAGCTAAAATCCTGCAATGCTGGTTCAGGAGCAGATTAGGGTTTTGGTTTTCCAGATTTTTGTCCAACCAAATGCTTTGAATTTGATCCCTAACTTTGATTTTAGGGAGGAGATCAATCCAGGCCTGGGCTCACTGAAAAATTCATCTTTTGTGAAAAGCCCTAATTTTCGGTAGTAGTGTCAGGTCCAAAACTGAAAAACCTCAGAATTGGATTCTGCTTCGACAGAAAGATGCGCCCTAGGGAGGAGAGTTATTCCAACATTCTTTTGCTGAAAATCTGTGGAGAGAGATCCACAAAGTAGGAAGCCCTAGTTCCCGTAACTTCACAGTGTCTTCTTCTCAGGTTAACTTTGATACCATGTTAGTTTTTATCAATCAAGCTAGCATTATGTTAGGATCTTTAACTGAGAGAACAACAAGTACAACAATCAAACAAAACAGACAATGAACACAGTGTTTTTCCTCGAGGAAACCATAAATGGAGAAAACCCCGCAACTTCCTCAGAGATAGAATCATCACCAAAAGTAAAACCCCCAAAACAGTAAGATGATCTCCCGACAGTAGTAACCTCTTTCTTCCTTGCCCCAGTGTCTTTCTCTTCCTTAGCTATGCCTTACAACTGAGTGTGGATAAGTGTGTGCTAAATAGAGAGGCTAGCTCTCTATTTATACTAATTCCCAACATCACTAAAACCCTACTAGGGCTGACCTCTCTAGGAGAGTCTAATAACCCTAGTGCCCTGGAACTGCGGGGACTTTAACCCTTAGACAACAGGAGGGTTACCAAAAATGACTTGACATGACTTGTTTACATTATAGATCTTCCCGATCGGAACATCGAGGCATGACATGACTCAAGTACATTACAAATACATCTTGGAATAAACATCGGGTTACAATACATAAGAAATACAAGTGAATACATTCCAAAGTTACATATACATCAACAATTTTGAATGGTTCCCTATACAAAAATGCATTTCCATTACAACATTAAAATCTCTGCAACATTCTCCCAATGGCTTAGTCAATTCCCATTTTACCGGTGTATTGACTTTTTAAAACAAAAAACCCAACAGGTCAGCTGAACTAGGTTCCCAGATCCAAAGCCATCGATCACTTTGTTGTGCCAGTTTATAGATCCTTATATTTTCAAGACAGCGTTGTCGTATTTGGGCATTCGTTATTTGTATTTTTTAAACCTTCGAACCTTGCATAAACTTGAGAAGAATAGTATACCATTAAAGAAGAATATCTCTTATCGCCCCTAATATAAATTACTCTATGCAGTCAATTTCCAACGATTACTCTATACAGCCAATTTCCAACGATGTATAATATCATCCGTTATGCTGAATAGATCAGATAGGAAATACCTTGAAAATAAAGAGTTTTGCTAGATAGTTCTTAATCTCATTTTATGATAAACAATTTATATAGAATGAGTATTAAACTTACAACGAATTACTTTACCAAAAGTAGTTAGCAGCTTTAATTAAAGGAAACATGAAATATGAGTCAAAAACCTCACATTAAATCTTTAAAGGGAGAAATTAACACGGTTATAAGTTCTTTCAAAGTTCTTATAGTTTAATATTACTAAGTATTGATTATTGATGTCCTTAGTAAAAGAAGAGTTATATTTAACTCTAATTTGATTCTAATTTGATTTTAGTGTTTAGGTGTTTAAGCCTAATCACACTAGTAAAAGGAAGACCCTTATGTTAGTACATGCTTAACCACTACACTATTAAGAGTCTATTCTTTCGAATGAATTAGGTAAGTATAAATAAGTGTGATGTAAGTAAATGGTAGGATAAGTATATTTCCTACTAGTGAGTTTGCACTATGGAATTTGGGAAATTAGCACTATAGGAACTATAAAGAGACATGGTTGCTTGAATACTACAGTGTAATGCTTGAATGTTTACATTCCCTTGTGTTTATGAACAAATCATAATGAGGGGTTAGTCATGAATATTGTCTCTATGACGACCAAGAATTTTAAATCTCATACTCTTAGACAAAGTATCCTTGGACTACAATACCATCTAAACTTGAAACTCGAAGAGTTATGATTATAATCCTTGAACCTTAGTGGATTTGTTGCCCAACTCGGGGGTGTCTTTAGACGGAAAACATATGTCAAATGAAACCTACGGTTGGGAGGAAATTCGTAGACACGCTTTCAGTCGCCCAAGCTAAAAAGAAGTAGATCTTTAACAGTTAGTTTTTTTTATGGATGTAATTTACCTTGTTTATAAGACTTATGCTCTTGGATTTATGGTACTAATATGCATGTTGAGTTATATAAGTGGTGGTGGCAGGAAATTCGTTTCAATAGTGGAAAATCCCTGGAATAACTCTAGAAATACAGTGTAGAGAAATGTAATTGTTTATGAGCGTACCTGTTTGATTAGTCCTTTAACAGTTTACTTGGTTATATGAATTTAATTTATCTTCTCCTCATATTTATATTGAGGTTGCATGACTTCAAATGGTGGGTGCAGAAACTGTGTCCCGAGCCTGCGAAAGTCATCGACATAACTCTTGAAAAACACTAAGACTCACGTGTCATCTTTGACGGTTGCGCCCAAGATTACAAGTACAAGTATGGTACCTTGTTAGGAAGAAGGTCAACAACGAATAAAAGAAAGGGTTAATGTGTAATCACTATCCCATTCGATGGATAGTCTAGTGACTAATGTAATGATTGTATCTATTTTAAATAAGATTTTCTTCTGTAGAATTGTATTAGAGTGATTGTGGTTTGACGGTTCTTAATTGCAAACACAATGTGATTCTATATAGAGGTAAAAGTTCTTAGCATTATTCTTGTACTAATATTGTCATTAGTATAGCCCTCTAGTCAACTAGTCCGTAGAACTTAAACAAATTGAATTACACTTTCCTTATATGAAGATGATAGTAGTGTTACAATATGTAATTACACATTCTCAAGAGACTAACATAGTTGACTTGTTTGGACATAGTAAAAGAGGAAAATTTAACCCATTTTTTTTTCAGAATTTACATTGAGAAATTCCGGTATGTTACAAAACCATAGTCATCGATTTTAATTGACGATATATAAAACACTAAAACGATGGTGGGGCCTTGGCCTTGAGCTCCCCACCATGATTTAATAGCGATATTTGCATCATGTCCAATTTTAATGCAATAGGTAAATCATGTCCAATTTTAATGCAATAAGGTCAAAATCGGGATATTACATTGGGAGGGCAGGCAACCTCATTTGCACTCTCATTTTGGGTCAGCAACTTTCCTCCTCCTCCAAGTGTAGAAAATATTGGAGTGTTTGTTTATGCTAGAAATACCTTTGTTGTGAAAGCTTGTATAATGGCGTGTGGTGGTCGCAGAGGTCGCCGAGGAGGAAACACTAGCCAATCGAGCCAACGCAATTCCAATTCAGACCTTCATGTGCAACTTGAGAGAGAATTATTAACGCTCTTCTCCTCGTTCACAACGACATCAACGAGGAAAAGGAAGATCGACAAGTGCGAATCTTCAAGATAAGAGACTGATTCCAAGAAATTTTGGACTGGTGCGGGGGGATAGAGGCCATGCATCGCCTACCCTCGCCAATCCTCATGATCGTCGCGACAGACGATAGTGTGCACAAAATCTTTGGTGAGAAAATTGAAGCCTCGGTGGTGGATGAAGAGAAAAATGCGGTTGAACGAGATTGTCAAAACGATGAGGTGAAGAACAAGAAAGACGACACCAAACCCTCTATAGCAGGCACCAGTGTAAGACAAGTGTAGCATGTAGGAAGATGACAAAACTGTTCTTTTTTGTTTATAGTCTCAGTCTAATTACTGCTACCAGGTTTAACGTTTATATTCTGGGTTTTATGACACTAAGTGTGGGTAATCTGTGCTACTACACTCTGTCATATAAAACTGCTTATGCTAACAGGTTGTTTTCTTCAATTCCGAGGTCTGCACAGTGACCCTCTGGATTGTTTTCTCGACATGGGAGGTCCAGAACCACTCCTTTTTTGTACCATTATTTTTGTAGTATAATGTGATTACTAATTTACACAAAAATTAAGTTAAAACAAAAATATCATGATAAAGATCATAATAATAAAAATATTCAAAATATTTTTTAAAAGAAGTATTTTAAAAGTTATAATTTGACTTTTTAAAGTTGTCATTACTTCTATACAATTTTTTGTCAAATTGTAATTTTTCATTGTTAAAATTATATTACCTCTAAATTAATCTCAACAACTTATATGTATACACTTCTTACTATTATTTTTAAGATATCCTCCACTTGTCCTTGTGTTCACTAAAAGTCCCCGCTAAAGATATCAAATGCATTTATCTCCACACAGAGAAGAACCAGATACAATACAATACTTTCTGAGTAGTTTCTTAAAACGTATCGTTCCAACTTCCCTAATTCACGGCAAGTTGAAACCAGGGCCGCCATGGTCCCGTGACACTGGTTGCGTGTGGTCACATGGGCGGACCCCACGGCAGAGAGAAGATTAACCCCACGCCCACCTGCCGATTGAAGTTCAAGCGCCCTCGTATTGCCTGAGAAAATTCGATATCGGCAAAAGTAATTTTACGTGAGACAAATGACATTATATAAATTCATATAAGAAAGAAATTTAGATAAAGACTAATTATATATCATATATAAAATGTTTTATGCTTGAGATTTAATTTTGAAATATCACATTGATACATATTTTAAATGGTTTTATGATATATGTTAAGTTGGTAAGGTGTGAAGTAAAAATGTTAGTTTACATTGCAATTTAGATTTTTAAATTATAATATTAAGATAGTTTTGATTTTTAAATTATAATAAAAATATAATATTGATTTTTAAATAAAGATTAAATGTTTTTTTAATATTTAATTTTTTACAATACTTTATTTTAAGATTCGAATCTCTCTTTTTATTACTTTAAAATAATACATATTCGAGGAGCAGAGAGCAATAAAAGCACTAACCAAAACGTCCCTTAAAATGTCGAAATCTGGTAAATCAATTTTAGTTGAAATCATAATTTAGAATATATAATATATATTTGAGGAGTAGAATAACATGTCGAAATTAGGTAAATCAATTTTCGTTGAAATCATAATTTAGAATGTTAAAGAGATTTTGGTAGTTTTAAAATCAGCCATTTAATGTAGAAGAAATAATTTTTGTTACAAAAATTGCAAAATTGTTGAAATAACAATTTTCCTCAACAATCTTGACAGATTTTGATCACAAATTAGCCGGAAAAGGAGAGCTTTATGATTGTAGTTATCTTACTAGCATATGGAATATTCGTCATAAAGTTGGATAAAGTAAAAATTGGGCCAAAATTAATCAGCATGTTGCAGAGCAATGATTGTTGCGACAGGCTTATTGCTGACGGTTAAATCTCAAAATGCTGAGTGCTGAGATCCAATAACCAAGAATGAACATGCAGCAACAATCATTACTCTACCACAAATTAATTAATGGTTACCTGAAGATTCCAACTGAGTTTATTATGCAGAACAAAATTTACAGTTAGAGTGACAGGCGGCCCGCGGTGCTAACAAACCGGCGTCCTGCGTCCGCTGCACGATTCTTGAAGAATTCTCAAACCTTGTGGACGCCCGCGTCGGGCGATACCATTGATATATAAAATAAGATTTAAATAATTATTATTATATATTAATCAAATAAGATTTAAATAATTATTATTATATATTAATTGATTAATTGTAGTATAGAAAAAGTGGGGATCTTGGGAGGCGTGACCTCAGCGTAACGACCTCTTACTGCCATCGGTATGCGTCTCACGCAGACAGAAAGCGTTAGCGTCAGATTCTTTTCTTTAAAAGAAAGCTCTGACAAGACACACAGAGACAGAAAGCGTTAGCGTCAGAATATGTTGTTTACAGAAAACCCAGTCGAGACAGAAACAGACGGAAACCGTCAGCGTCATTGTTTGTTTTTTGGCCAGAGCTATCCATTGAGCTGCAGAGCATTTAATGGAGCTGCAGTAGGCCTGCAGATCGTTGGATCTCGAGTTGTTTACAGAAAACCCAGTCAAGACAGAAACAGACAGAAACTGTCAGCGTCACCGTTTGTTCTTCGGCAAGAGCTATCCATTGAGCTGCAAAGCATTTAATGGAGCTGCTCGAGATCCAACGGTCTGCAGGCCTGCTGCAGCTCCATTAAATGCTTTGCAGCTCAATGAATTTGTTTCACATAACCCCTGACGAAAAGGAATGCGAGAGCACTGCTCACGTGACATGGAATGGACCGCTCAGCAATAATCAATTTATTTGTTTTCTTGCTCCGCAGAGATGCCGTGCAAGTTGTGCCGGTATTTTCGCATCTACTTCATAAATATTTTTGCGTTTTAATGTTTTCTGTCCCGGTCCCCACAAAACCCTTCTGGAACCCCTTGTCCCATGCCCATCATGGCCATACTCATCATGCTTGTATGTGCATGTGCAGCTGCAGATTGGACGCTGGGCGGGGAACAACTTGGCAAGTTGCAGATTGGTTTGTTGATTTTGGGACCATTCTGCTAAGACGTGCATGAATTTTCTATGATTTGATTGCATACTACCTGCCAGCCTCTTGCAAGTTGCCATTTTTATTATAATTTTATATTTTCAGTTTTATATTGGATCGACTTTTCTTTAAAAAGCAGTTTGTAATATAAAACATCGTTATGGTCATTGTCATCATGATCTCATTCTTTCAAGTTAAGTTGCAAGTCTTGAAACGTACAAGAAAGCCAAAACGGTCTTCATTAGAAGCAATTTTTTTCTTGAGTGTTCATATTGTAAGTTCGGTTATCCCGATTGTTTACATTGCAATTTTTATAATTTAATTTAGAAAAAATAATTACTATTATTAAAATTACAAAATTATTAAAATAATAATTTTTATAAACAATTTTAACCAGTCTTTATTTTTAGATAATTTGTATTTTTTGAGGTAAGTTTGGCCGGAATCTGGTAACACAATTTGTTATTAAAAATGAGATTTTCAGTGTTAAATTTGCAATTTTTAATGTAGAAATGGATTCAAGACACTGAATCCAAGGAGCACCCAGATTATGCCATTCCAATTACTAAAAACTACATTTTAAACAATTTCCACCAAATTTTAGCTAAAAAACTTGCGAGATTTTAAGTGCAAATGGTCTGGAATTTAGTTTACTGCGAAAAAAATGAGCGTTTTAGTTGTCCCCACCCTCGCTCCCTTCCTCGTTTCCACCGACTAATCTAGAAGGGAGCCACCGCCCCTGCCAATTACGGACCCTCGCACGATTTGAATAACTAGTATTGAAAAAGTACAACGTGAAATTCTTGTCGGTGGAATTTGATTCCTAAAATGTATTTTTGCAGGGTATTTTGTTTCTGGAAATTTTTTAGAATTTTAGAGTAACTTGTTCAGAATAAGAAGCAATTTGCCAAATACATGTTGGTTAAATGGTTAAAATCATCACTTTTAATGAGTAAAATGTTTTTTAAATTCTTAAATACCAATTTTACTTGTGAATTTCAAACCAACACACCCAAGTATATTGAAAAAGATGTTTTCAATCTTTCTAGTTTATGTCATTATCTAATTTTGTAGAAAGCTTTTACATAGTGATTAGAATCTTTAAATACAAAAAGTTAAAGTTTTTATTTATTAGAAATTTTGATCTTTGATTGAAGTTTTGATGAACTAGGTCAATTCAAAATTAGAGAAAAACTTCAAATGCATTGTTCCATAGTATGCAAATTTTGAATCATGGTAGAACTCAATTTTGATCTTTGATTGAAGTTTTGATGATATGAGTCAATTTTAAATTGGGAAAAACTCCAAAGGCATTGTTCCATTGTACATAAATATCCAATCATAGTGGAAGTCAATTTTAAATTGGGAAAAACTCCAAAGGCATTGTTCCATCATACATAAATATCGAATCATAATAGAAGTCAATTTTGATCTTTATTTGAAGTTTTGATGATTTGGGTCGGTTCAAAATTGCGCAAAACCCTAAGTGCATTGTTCCATGGTACACAAATCTTGAATCCTGGTAGAACTTAATTTTGGTCCTTGATTGAAGTTTTTATGATCTGGGTCAATTCAAAATTGGGCAAAAACCCCACGCTCATTGTTCCATCATACACAAATCTTGAAATATGGTAGAACTCAATTTTGATCTTTGATTGAAGTTTTGATTATCTAGGTCAATTCAAAATTGGGTAAAAACTCCAAGTGCATTGTTCCAGCATACACAAATATTGAATCATGGTAGAACTCAATTTTGATCTTTGATTCAAGTTTTGATGATCTTTGTCAATTGAAAATTGGGTAAAAACCCAAGCACATTATTCCATCACACACAAATTTGAATCATGGTAGAACTACTTTCATGCTTGAAATTTTCACTAGATTATTATCAAACTTATGGTTGGAAAGATAGTATGTTTGCTACAAAATTAGGTTGCTCCCTAATTAACTAGCCCATAAACATATGATTCAATCATCTCCTTTTCATTTGTTTGTTGTTAGACATCACAAACCCTCAATGCAACAAAAAAAAAAGTTGCTTTCAACTACTCTAGTGAAAACTATATATAAGCAATCCTTAAACACCATTCATATTCATAATGATCACTAGTGCAAAATAAGTGGAACTCTGTACTGGTGGATAAAGACTATGAATGGGTGATTCCAAAATTCCTTATGCAAAATGAAATCATGAGCATAGACATGGTGAAATGTCAATAATTATTTTCACTCTGCCATTTTTGTCTATTTATTATGTGCTCTTGATTATCATGCTCTTTGTTAATCAACACTATTTTGTTACATTTATATACTCATTTTTCCAAAGAAAATCTCACGTGATCCTGGCTCCTTTCTAGAATACTTGGATGGAAAGCAATTCAATTGCTAACCACAACAAACTCAAACCTAATTTATGAAAACTCCACCTTAAAACAATGTGTTTGAACCAATTAAGTTCACCTACCAATTATTTCTAGTTAAGTCCCCCTCGCCCTCCTCTTGGGCATGCCCCGCCTTCCCTGCCTAGAATATTGTAAAAATGGTTTTGACATCTTTAAATATTCAAAATGCATGCAGATTGTATAAGACAACTTAAATTTCTAAATTTTAAATTTCATGTCAAAATAGACGGAAAAAGGATTGAAAAGATGATCTAAATTAAAAAATTTAACTTTTCTTTTAATATTAATAACAATTACAAAGATCATGAAGATGGAATTTGGAAAAAGGAACACAAAAATTTGGACATGCATTTGATGAGAACATTATGAAGGTGCGATTTTATTTCTTATTGTAAAAGGCTAGATTCATTTCTTGTTGTAAAGGGTTACATTAATTTATCATTACAAAGAATCATAAATGCATGGTAAAATTTCTTTGGTATACATTGGTGAGTGGCAAGCGCAATAGCCTTCAAAAGAATTTAATATAGTTATATCAAATTATATAACTTAAAGTACAACTACAACTTATATATAATCTTAAATGGGTATAAAAAAAAATATGTATAGTTTATATTTTTTTAATATTAATATATATATTTTTAAATTTTTTAATGGGTATAAATTTTTTTTTTATAATTTATATTCTTTTAATATTAATATTTTTTTTAAAATTCAAGTTTGGTATAAAAGAAGAAATATTTATAAAAAATCGTTTTAATGTTTATTATAATGATTATCTTTTATTAAAAAAAATCAATATAAACCATTAAATAATGATGCATTTTCTTTCTTAAGGACTTCAAGTGCATTGACAAGATGCATTAAGATGATTTAAGGAACTCAAGTCATATAAGATGAAGAAGTGCATTGAAGATCTTGATGATCCATGAAGACCATACTTTCCATTATGAAGCTTCTTTAAGTAAACTATGGTCTTCATAATGGAAAATATGGACCTTGCATGTTGGGGATATTAGTTATGAGATTTATAGAACTTGAAATGGATGAAACACTTGAAAGATGAAGACTAGAAATCGTTGGATTAGCAGCTCCAAAGAGATAAAAAAAAAGAGAGCAGCTCACTGACAACTTCTATGTGGAGAAGGATTATGTGTTTTCTTTTCTTTTTCTATATAAAAATATAACTTAATAAGTGTGACAAGAGTGGAAATCTACCTTGGAAGGGAAGAGATAACATATCTTAATAAATTCAAAGTCCTTAAAACTTATATATGGCTATATAACTTTTTAGAAATTACAAATGATATGAAACTAAGTATTTATTTATAATAAATAGTGGATTTATTTATTTATTTTCTTGCCACATCATGGTTTAGGTATTTAAACTATTTATCATACTTTGAACATATGGAAAACTCTTATAAATTATTACTAAATCATAATTCAACAACATAATAATATCAGAATTTATAAGATTCTCGTCCGATACCCGTATACCCTCAGGTGCATCTACATAGACTGCAAGCGTGGGGCACACGTAAGTCTGGGTGATTTGAACTTATGATCTCTATTTACAACATATCATTCATATCAAGCGAACAGTTAGTCGAGATACACCCTTGCGAGCGTAAATAAATTTGTATACATTAATTAAAATTATTATATAATTTTAAAATAATTACATTAAATGTATATTAATTTATTAAAACATTTAAACATTAATTAAAACAACAATGGTGAAGTTAAAATCAACAATTTGGGTTAAGAAAGAGTATTTGAATTGAAGGTCAAAATCTTAGTCATGGTATACATTGAATGGGTCTAACGGTTAAGAACTTGTGTTTCCTCCTAGGAGATCATAGATCCAAATTCGGAGGGGGGTAGTGTATGTACAACTCTACTAGACTTTAACAGTTATATCGTTATTTTTATATATTAAAAGTAGTTAAAAAAATTCATATGTTTGGTAGATGGGGTTTAAGATTGATCTATAATGAGTAACATGTAAATAATTGTTACAATGGGGACAAATATAAACCAATAAGTATATATGGGTGCTTTCTCAATACAAAGTTTGAGGGGATGATCATTGAGATGGGGAGAAGGAGTAGAGGGTTGCAATGTCCCTTGCAAGTGGTGCGGTAATTTCAAATATGAACCTCTTCTAGGCTATTTTTAAAATGGTTTTTCTATCAACTTTTTAGTGGGAGAAGGATTATTAACATAGTATTAATTTCTTTATCCTCGCACAGGGTTTATGGTGTTGTAGAGGACAAGTGAAATGTGGTCATTTAAGGAAGGATGAAATTTTGGTAGCATAACTCTGAGATCATTAACTAATGAGATTGACATGGAGGGGTGAGATGCCAACTTTCACCAATATGGGGTCCTAAAATTGTCTATCACATGCTTAAGTTGCTTAGGTGACGTATCATGCAAGCAATGGTCACAACAAACTTATTAATTGCAAAATGGATTGACTATTTTTGGGTGTTATTGGTCCCCTTAACATTGTGTGAATGTTACTCCTTTATGAGCAGATATGAGCTAAGAACCCCTTCTAATGGCATAG
Source organism: Pseudotsuga menziesii (assembly GCA_001517045.1). Taxonomy (NCBI): domain Eukaryota; kingdom Viridiplantae; phylum Streptophyta; class Pinopsida; order Pinales; family Pinaceae; genus Pseudotsuga; species Pseudotsuga menziesii. The sequence goes on from LPNX010430322.1 coordinate 185,778, forward strand.
CAGTGTTGTAGCCCAAAATAATTTTGGAAATATGTGCAAGTTTGACTTTGAGAAAGTGGTTAAGGGGACTTGATTAATTCTTTGTTAGGAAAAAAATGTATATGTTTTTGGGGGAAACGTTGTATGTCAAGCGGTGAATAAATAAGGTGTAAAAATTTATGTTTTCAAAATTGTTTAACAAAATTTAGAGGAATTTTGTTAGGTTAATCTTGACTTGGTCATAGAGGAAGTTAACCAAAATTGGTTATTGTCATTATAAAACCATGGTATTCGGAAAACTATGTATTTTCCCATGGTATTCTTGTGATCAAAGCCTATAAAGAGGTTGTTTGTACACCATTGTATGAGACACTACACTCATTGATGGTTGAGGGTATAGTCGTGGCTATAGAGCCACACTTGACCTATCTTGGTCGGAATTGGCCAAGGGGCATGATGAAGATCTTCTATTGTTTTTTCCCTCTTAAGGGTTTCCAAGATAAAATTATGGTGTCTATCATGTGCATGAATTTATGGTTTGCTTTACTATTCTATATTTTGGGTGTGCATAGTTAATGTTTGATGCATCCTGGAACTAATAAATTCATATCTCCATATTCCATTTTTTAAAGATAAAAACATGAATCGAATTTATTAAAATAAATGTGTGGCTGCACCATACAATGATCTAATACAACTAAAAATGAGAGAGTTTGATATCAACAATTTTAATAAATTTCAACAAAACTACCAACAAGTTGAGTTGTTCTCAAAATTTTGTCAACATAATTGAGAAGCTCTCAACTATAAATTCTAATATATTGGTGATAGGCCTCATTTTTTTATAGGTAATAATCCTACTCATAAACATAATGAGGTAACATGGGAGCATCAATTGAGTAATAATTAAACATTTTTAGGTTGTCATGCATGTCTAGCAAGTAGTAATGTTGATGGTTAAATGAGATCTAATGCATGGAACTAGGAAATGTATACTCAATGCAGGAGGAACAATGTGACAACTGAGGAACATTAGAGAAAAAGGATGAGTGTTAGATCTCGGTTACCATGATTCAAGGAGGATGACATATGCATCCGAGAAAATCACCAACATCAATTACCAATACCACTATCAAGACCTATGATCCTAATAATTGGCGGTCATCCCTAAATCATAGGGATAGAATCCATTATGCCAAGTTTTGAACTCTAGTTTTGATCTTTTTGAATTTGTCATAAATAGAGACCCCTGGGCACAACCATAGGAATTCAATTCTCATTTTATGTATTGAAGACACATATTATTTCTTAGTAGCAATTTTGGAATTCACATGGATTATGAACATTTAAAATATTAATGAAGAACCAACGTTTATTCCATATTGTGAGCTCTTAAGTTTCATTTAGATTCTTGTACCTACCTTGTGGAGGTCCCCCTCAAGGTAATACGAGAGTCTCATCAGTAGTTTGTTAAGGTAATAAAGATCAGTTTGCTAGTATTTTATGTTTTTATCAATGATTTTGTTTCCTATAGGATCCAATGGTAATGTATGTAGTTAATCTTATCATGCCATGTAGTTTCATGTTAAAATTCAGTCTTTTCATCATTTCCTTTATGCCTTGTCATTTTCTGCAATTTCTTATTCAATGTAGTATTTTCAGTATTTATGTATTTATGTTATGATTCATTATTCCCTGCAATTCCTTGTTAATGCATTATTTTAGTATTTTCTTTATGTTCTATTATTTCTTGCACATTATCTCATTTCAAACCAGTTCCTTCTTTATTTCCCATATAGTATTTTTTTTAGAAAGCTTTCTCACTAGTAGGTAATTCGGTTACTTTCAATTTTATATCAGTCTAGAATCCCTTATATGTTGCATATGCTATGTTCAACACCTCTTAATTTTATATGTTCCTTTGGTTGATAAGATAAAGTAAGAAGTCTTGATACTAGCACTGATCCTTGCTAAATATGTGACCCACCAATTGTCCTAACAAAAATACTATTTTGTATAACATAAAGAAGATTTAGCTTTAAACAAAGGCATGCCAAATGAGGGCTCTTGTTTTAAATATATTTGAAAATTGGGCTCCAAGGTTGCATTTTCATATTCCATCACTTGTTGAATTTGATGTATTGCATCTTCATCCTTAAGACCTTATTTTACAAATTCAACATATATGTTTGGGAAAGAAGCCAAGGAATATGAGTTCCTAGCTATACCTATTACCAGTTCATATAACATGTTATGATTTGAAACCAATTTCTTAATTTGCTTGTTTTGGCTAGCCATCCTTACTTCCAATTCTTCATTACTACCTCTCTCAACCTAAAAATGGGAATTCATCCTGATATTTGTAGAAATAATAGATCAATTCTATGAGCAATGATGCTAAGAAGAAGCACGGGAAATAGATCTTGCTACTAAGAATTCTCACAAGCATACACAAGAAAAATAGAGAGAAGAAAAGAGACTAAATCACATGAATGAAGAGATGAATATTGGTGTGTATCCTTCCATTGAATAATGATGAATAATAGTGTACATAAATAGTACATCCCTCATAGGAAAATCGAATTGTATGGAAAACAACTCATAAAGCTCAAAAAGGTTGACTTACCAAAATATAACAAACCCCCATAGGTTGGTAAAGCACTTCCCAAATCTATCAAGGACCTCATGAGTTGGAAAAAGCATGAGTGAGTTGTCAAGGAGATGGAAAAAACATGCTAATCCTAGAAAATGGAGAAAAACTAATGGAGGATGGGTTGGAAACAAAAGTTGTCAGTTTCCTAGTTGACTAGCTTTTATCTTATCCATAGAAAAGCAGAAAAAGCAGAAAAAGAAGAATAAAGCAGAATCTATTGTAAAGTGATGTATACTAATTCTGGATGGTCAAAAGGTGGTCAAGATCAAACCAAAATTAGAAATAAATCATTCCTAGGATAGAGATGGCATGCATTGAATTTAAGGTGCAAGTGGATGCCAACTAATTAAGCTAGTGGGTGAATAATTAATCAAATAACGATTAATTATTTTATCCTAAGTTATGAGTGGGTTTAATATATTCCAACACCCCCCTAGAAGTCTTACTTTATGATGGTATGACAAAAGATATAGATGCATATAGGTCCCAACAACAAGGCTATGGTCACCCTTTAACAATTATTATGTCCATAAAAGTGAGGAAAGAGGCAAAACCACATGGGGAAAATCCTCCCTCAAGAAAGGACAAGGCACAAAATTTGAAATATTTCTTCAACATATATTCATATTCACTTTAATGAGCTGAATGAACTGCTTCTGGATGAAGGACTTACTAAAGAAATCATGAACTCCATGATCATGCGCTAGAATGTAGAACCTGCAAGAAGGAAGAGGAGAGACTCCTTGTATCTCATCAAATGATGAAGTAGGAGCATTATATAAATGCTTCTTTCTGCTATCAAAATCTGATATACAAACTTAATCTGAAATGGAAAAGAGATCTATGCATACTCCTTTCCAAAGAGTACAAAAATTAAGACAATTTATTTCACACCCAATTCCCTGGATATCTGCAAAATTGTGATGTGGACCACATCTTCCAATATGATGTAGCACTTTTCCAGATCTGATATGAGGCTGATAAAACTCTAATATATTACCATATGGAACAGCATGGACAAAGGATTCAATGACTCCATGAGGATATAGGGCTAGACTAGGAAAATTATGAGCAATTGGGGAAAACTGATAGGTGTAAAAATATGAATGATGGATGGGCATAAAATATGAACCATAAGTGTTTAGAATAGATCCAAACATGTTTAATATCAGTCCAAATATGACTAAGGACATGGATAACCATCCACTAAAATATAGGAAAGACTTCAAACCATGTAAGATAAATATCACTGCATAAGAGACGAATGAGGAATCAACTAGTGAGCTTGGGATTTGTATAGTCTTTGGATTATTCAGAGGTATGGAAGATGGTATGGATGGTGGTATTATATGTGTGTCAACCTGAAAATATGCTTCTAAATCATAATCCAAAGGATCACATATAATCATATCAATAGACTTATAGGAATACACTGGTAATGAATCCTTTGTATGAAAGGAGGAAAGAATGAGATGTTCACAATCTTCAAGGAGGTTCTGAGTATTGATGCCAAGAAAAAAGGAGGATATGCTGAACCACATGAGATCAAGTAAGGTAAGTGGTATGACACAAATAAGGCTTGATGTGGCTAAGCAAACATCCTAGAAGACACTGTGTTGCGCACCAATAATGAGAGAGGTATGCACAAAGTGTGAAGAGTCAGGCACATAGATCTCATAATCTAAGATAGGAGATATAGAGAACAATGAATGGGTGATAGGATCATCATCAATATCAATAATAGCTCCATATGTTAATTATTTTTCATCATTAGTATCACAAGAAGAAAAATCACCTTCAAGAGACAGAAAAAGATGGCTCTTCAATATTTGCTTCTTGATTGAAGGAGGAAGCAGCAACATGAACTGTATGAGAAAATTATTCATCATGATAATATTCATCAGAGAATGTAGAGGCCAAGAAATATTGAGAGAGAGAACAAGAGGATATGTTGGGTTCACTCCATGCTTCATCTTCTATTTCCTACAAACCAAAAGCTTTGTCCAAAATTTTCCAAAGCTCGAATGGAAATTCAACAGAATCTATGAGATGATGTATATTTGGAGACATTTCCAAGCACATGATTCCATAAGCTCTATCACAATTATTTATCCAATCAATCTTCTCTTCACAAGACTCAGTTTCACTCAATGCACCAATGGAGACATCAAAGAGACATTGGCTCTTCAAGTATGCCCTCATCTTTGGCTTCCAATAAACATAGTTGGAAGGAGATAGTAGAGGAAATTTTGAATCCATATTGAATTTGTTGATATGATCTAGTATATACTCTTTGCAACTTGCAAAACAAACTAGGAGAAAATCTTGTAAGCTAGACAAGCTCTTCTTCAGAGAGGGATAAGAAACTGGATTCACTCCTTAACTCTGTAGAACTTGATCAACCTTGTTGCTCTGTAGAAGATGGAAAGGTTGTGCTCCCTGTAGCTCTAATACCATGTAAAAATAATATATCAATGCTATGAGAAATGATGCTAAGAAGAAGCACATGAAATAGATCTTGCTACTAAGAATTATCACAAGCATACACAGGAAAAATAGAGAGAAGAAAAGAGACTAAATCACATGAATGAAGAGATGAATATTGGTGTGTATCCTTCCATTGAATAATGATGAATAATAGTGTACATAAATAGTACATCCCTCATAGAAAAATCAAATTGTATGGAAACAACTCATGAAGCTCAAAAAGGCTGACTTACCAAAATATAGCAAACCCCCATAGGTGGCTAAAGCACTTCCCAAATCTATCAAGGACCTCACGAGTTGGAAAAATCATGAGTGAGTTGTCAAGGAGATGGAAAAAACATGCTAATCCTAGAAAATGCAGACAAACTAATTGTTACGGAGAGAACAGAGAGAAATTCCTATGGCTTGGGGTACCACAACAGACAGCTTTGACTCCAGAAATCAATCTTTCCCAATATGCAATAGAAATAAAATGTCTAACACTAAAGGATCAGACCTTGTACCTTATTCCGGATGGTTGAAGTAGATCCTCGTTGAGCTTTCCAATCTTTAGCCTGAATTGATATAATACTTCCTCAACAACAAGTAAACAATACAAGCATACTATATATCATGGTGTTAGATCTATTCTAGCATATATAATCAATAATTTAAAAGCATTTGACATATTCCAATGGATACAATATTCAATCAAATACACATCATTGGACAAGGAAAGATAGTTCTTATTAATATAAATCATAGATTACAAGATAGATACAACCTCTGACGGCACGTCTGCGAATCGGAGAAACTAAATCCCCCACTTGGGCCTCCACCACCTCAATCCTCCATCTCTCGATAGCAGGCTCACTAGCAAAAGGAAAGCTTGGGAAGAACACAAAAGTGCTCCAAAGGGACAAAGGGATGCAGACTCAAGTATAATTTTGGCAACAATGGACTATAGTTTCGTTGCTTTCAATCTCTTTATCTGTATATCTTCAATGTACCAAGGGGTTCCTTATATAGCTTCACAAGGGATAATGAAGGGTCGAATCCGAGCGATCTCAAGGCATATGGAAGGCCAGGAGTCAAATGAGTTGGATCCATGTCACGGAAAACTCCAAAAGGATTTGGACTATGCACACATCCCGATGTACGCGGATATAGGGGTCAAACCCACGTATGTACGCGGCTATTGGGGAAAAAGCCGTGTATATCATCTTTTATATAGTTTTAGGGATGATCAAGGAAACATCAAAGTATAAAATATGGTCCATGGGGTCTAAAGAGCCTGCAGCGGGACAGGGGAAGGCCATACAAAGTGTGATTCACTTGGAGTGGTGAAATCCGCTATAACATATGCCCCCTAATGTGTGAGGTCAGAGGGGTCATACGATGGCCGAAATACACTATAAGTCCATCCCAGAAGTGGAGTGATGAAGGATCCCAAATGGAAGACCAGCCACCCAATCAGCATAATACAATGATACAACTCTGCATACATCTGCAAGTACATATAGCAGTCCCGGATACATAAGAGTACAATGGCCATGAATAGGCATAATACATGATATCACATATGTGGTAATCGCCACGTACAATATACATAGATCAGAATCTCCATGATGAAGATGTACAAAGGACCATGATCTCCAAAATGGCTGAAGATATACAATAGATCAAGATCTCCATAGTGGCTGGAAATGTCTGACATACACTGGAATCAAGTCACGAGAGCTGAAATCTCATGAACACTGGCACGATCAAGGAGGTAGCATATAAGAGATGCCACCAGTCTGGAAGGTATTCTACACAAACCGCTACGAGTACATGTCCTACTATGCGAATAGAGGTGTCGAGGTCGAACATAGTAGTCCATCGTCTGATTATCAGTCATTGATGTATACCGTTAACAGACGCAAGATTACCCACCAATAATGATAATGGGAATCAAGGTACTAGAGTGCAGACTAACAAGTGTGAATAAATGTGTTGAGGTCAAACACTTGAGAGAATCCATCGATCAGGGGACATTGATGTATTCCCAATAAACTGTCGATGGCGAGAGAACCTGCCACTGATGACTGCAAGTCTCAAGGCACTCAAAAGGACTCTAGATTCCAATCCCATAATAAATGATCTGAAGTCGATGGGATGAAATCCGCTGGAAGGAGGGCATTAAGGCATCCCCCATCATCCAACACGAGGTACTCAGTAAAGCTGTCTAATGTGGAAGGACTCGATCATAAAGTGCACGAACCAGTAACTGTATCGGGAATGGCCGACATGCAAAGTCAAGATAACTGAGGAATGGCCGACACAGGTTTCAACTTCCTTCGAACAAGAGAATAACGGTGTATGGTGACTGAATGAAGGCATCATAGACTCGATATACAAACTGGGACATCTCTGTGATGCAGGAGGCATCAACAGAGGCTCCATAGGGACTGGAAGCTTAACCAGTCGATGGAGATAAACTCAGATAACGAGTACAGCTCCTAAGTCAAACTATAACCCAACCAATGGATGTGATATACAGTGCTTTGTTCGAAGGCGACATGACTCGACAGCTGCCAAAATATAACATCTTTCCTTGTCCAGCTTTTTGGTTTTTTGATTTTTTTTTGGACTTTTTCAGTTATTTGAAAAGCTTGAAAAAAGAATAAACTATCTTTATAGTTACAAACTAGGAGGAGATGAGTGTCATCAGGGAAAACAAACTAGTTCCAAGTAGTGGAACATACCTATGCTCAATGAAAGGATACATGTGTAGGATATCGACACTCGGGGGAAAATCCCCTCCTGGTAAAAGGGAATCAAGCTGCGAAGGATATAAAAATGGCTCTGCATGGCTAGACATGAGACAAGCTCGGGCTACATGGCTGAAACGTAATGTCAGGGGAGCCGGCATAAAGCTCAATAAGGCAGGCAAATCTCATGATAATGCATTCACAACTTGACATAAGGGGAGTCTGGAGGGAAACAGGCCAGCATAAGATCAAGAGGAGTATGAGGCTCTTGCGAAATGTCATGGCAATACTATACAACGGACTCCCACACCCTAAAGGAGAAAAAGTCAGCATGGGCACCAAATGCAAATAAGGTTCTAACTAGGGTACCCATGTAAGGTGAGGCTCTACCACTCACATCATGCCACTTCTAAAGCAGCAAGAAGGTTTCGTGACATAATAGAGTGGGTTCGTACCTAAGGTCATGGTGACATGGTCATAAGGTCATGCAAAATGCAAACGGTGGTGAACCTAACCTATATGCCACTATAGACGTTATACCTGAGATTGGCACGAACGGTCTCTGGTCACAAAAGAAGCATCCAATAGACAACTTCAGACCCAAGGAAGACCCAACCACACTCACAACCCACCCAGCAACTTCCCACAACATCAGAGTCACCAAAAGGGAGGATGTACGCGACTATATAAAGAACAGTTGCGTATGTATGAGACTTTTGGCCAAAAATCCGCATATGTACGCAACTTTTGTCCAAAAACCCGCGTATACAGAGAAGGCAATGGTAAAAAGCAGGTCAAGGCCAAACCAATAAAGGGGAGTGTCAATGGACAAACATACTATAAAATGTGACACAGAAACAGAGAGAAACCAAGAGCAAGTCAATAATATCAAGCCCATTGTGCCCCCAACCCCAAATAAAAACATGGAACATCCCCAGCGGAGTCACCAATTCTGTTATAGAGAGAAATTCCTATGGCTTGGGGTACCACAACAGACAGCTTTGACTCCAGAAATCAATCTTTCCCAATATGCAATAGAAATACAATGTCTAACACTAAAGGATCAGACCTCGTACCTTATTCCGGACGGTTGAAGTAGATCCCCATTGAGCTTTCCAATATTCAGCTTGAATATATATAATACTTCCTCAACAACAAGTAAACAATACAAGCATACTATATATCATGGTGTTAGATCTATTCTAGCATATATAATCAATAATGTAAAAGCATTTGACATATTCCAATGGATACAATATTCAATCAAATACACATCATTCGACAAGGAAAGATAGTTCTTATTAATATAAATTAGAGATTACAAGATAGATACAACCTTTGACAGCACGTCTGTGAATCGGAGAAATTGAATCCCCCACTTGGGCCTCCACCACCTCAATCCTCCATCTCTTGATAGCAAGCTCACTAGCAAAAGGCAAGCTTGGGAAGAACACAAAAGTGCTCCAAAGGGAAAAAGGGATGCAGACTCAAGTATAATTCTGGCAACAATGGACTATAGTTTTGTTGCTTTCAATCTCTCTATCTGTATATCTTCAATGTACCAAGGGGTTCCTTATATAGTTTCATAAGGGATAATGAAGGGTCGAATCCGAGCGATCTCAAGGCATATGGAAGGCCAGGAGTCAAATGAGTCGGATCCATGTCAAGGAAAACTCCAAAAGGATTTGGACTATGCACACATCCCGATGTACGCGGATATAGGGGTCAAACCCGTGTATGTACACGGTTATCGAGGAAAAATCCGCGTATATCATCTTTTATATAGTTTTAGGGATGATCAAGGAAACATCAAAGGATAAAATATGGTCCATGGGGTCTAAAGAGCCTGCAGCGGGACAAGGGAAGGCCATACAAAGTGTGATTCACCTGGAGTGGTGAAATCTGCTATAACACTAATGGAGGATGGGTTGGAAACAAAAGCTGTCAGTTTCCTAGTTGACTAGCTTTTATCTTATCCATAGAAAAGAAAAAAAAGTAGAAAAAGAAGAATAAAGTAAAATCTATTGTAAAGTGTTGTATATTGATTCTGGAAGGCCAAAAGGTGGTCAAGATCAACCTGGAATTAGAAATAAATCATTCCTAGGATATAGATGGCATGTATTGACTTTAAGGTGCAAGTGGATGCTAACTAATTAAGCTAGTGGGTGAATAATTAATCAAATAATGATTAATTATTTTATCCTAAGTTATGAGTGGGTTTAATATATTCCAACAATATTGAAATGGGAAATTTCATCCTATAGACCCTTAATTTGATGATCCTTCCTTTGTTGAACTCAACGAAGTTCAAATATTTTCACATGGAATGCAAAGATTGGAGTTTCTATGGCCCTCCATGTTGAATGGAATCAAGCAAAGGGGATCAAATATAAAGATGAGAATTAAACCAAATGAATTCCCACTGAGAGAATTCAAAGAGGAATGAACCTTCTCAACTAGAGACACTATGAAACATTGATTGTTCATAATATAAAAAAGAATTAACCCAAGACATTGATTCTCATCCAAGGTAGAAGGAAAAGTGAGAAAAGATCTTACCAAGCTACCTGAAGAATAATTCTAGAAAAAAAAAGGAGACCATTAAGAAAACCAAACCTCTACTATGCAAGAGTGTATCCCTCTACCATTAAGGTGTTCCCTCTATCATTCTTGGAGAAATGAGAGAGGAGTATGGGGAGAGGAGGTTGACTTATGGCCTATCTCAAATGGATTAATGCATTATGTCAGATGTCCTTCACCTTCAAATGCATGCCAATCCTAATGTTTGGATGAAAAAATTTCATAGAAGATAGACAAAAGAAGGGAACCACCCCATTTTGACTAAACATTTTATGGTTTAACAAGACTCATTTGTTTGTGTTTGAATCCCACTAGCACGGTTTTTTTTAACATGCCTCATTCTGCATGGCAACCTAAGTTTGAATTCTGGAAGTTAGCTAGAAGGAGACACTTAAAATCCATCCATGCTAATGGGTAGGGTGGCCTAGGTTGGGTGCAATACCTGAGTGATTTTCATGGCTCAAATGGCCCTAGATTATGGTTTATTAGACCAAAAGCTAGTCATACATGTCATAAATAAAGTAGTAAACAAAAAATAAACATGACTCCTTTGTTTGACATGGATTTCACTAGATGATTCAAGGACCTAAGAACCTATAATAAATGCACAAATTCAAAATCCTAACCAACCCTTGAATTCTTAGAGTCATCATGGAGAGACTTGTGTTTAGAGAAATAGAAGGATTTCACACTTGGTGCAGAATTATCATTGAATAATCTCATATTACTATAGGTCTTTTAATCTCCTTTGATTTAGGTTATTCAACCCTTTATATATGGATAATGATTTTAGTTGATTATCAATGTATTCAATTAAATCCCATGCATAGTTTAATTACCAATTTTTATCACATACCTAGTGACCACGCTATGCCTTTAGGGCCACGTGGTACTCAATAACTTGCCAAAATCACCATTTATATCCAAATCCATTTTTCATTAATTAATTATCAAATTTTACAACGAAGTTAATTATATAGCCACACAAATTAAACATATGCATATACTAAATCATACAAGGAATTCTAGCATGAATGCATTCACACATTGCTAGGAAATCAATGCAATTAAATACGCATATAAAAATGAATCAAACAACATGCATAGCATAAATCTATTCATGGAATTTCATACATAGGTGGATACTAATCTTAAAATACTCCTACTTATTGTAGAATAAGGATGTTCCTCCCAATCGTAAGCACTATGTTATACCATCTCTCTTTATAACGAAGGACACCCCAAGCTAGGGCTATCAATCTATAAGAGGGGAATTCAATTCAAAGCCTTAGCACACCCATAAGTGTCGAACCCCTTCCATAGATGTCTCAATCCACTAACACTCCTCCCATGTCATCCTGAACAACCCAAGGAATGGGGTGCCCTTATTTGAGTTAATAGTTGTTGGAAAGGGATTAGAGTGCGTAGAGTGCACCTCCACCACCGACAAGAAGGACGTCGACAGAGAGAAGATTCAACCGCAGCAAAGGAAGAAACCGACAAGTGTGGTAATTTTGGTCAATTTAGTTAGGAGATTGGTCAAGTGGACCATTTTTTAACGGCTTAGTAAGCTTATAAATATAGCTAGGATTGTAAGTGTGGAGGGGGGAATAAATCAAGAATCATAGAGAGACGTTATGAGATGATGAATGTATTTTTTCTGGTCTGAGGCTAATCGACCAAGGGATTTTTTGTCTTTTTACGGTGTATTTTTTATGTTAATGCAATGAAGGATCTATTGACGACACAATTCTTCTTCTTGTTTGTCTTTTCTATAAGATGCCTGCCGTTTTGAAAATAGTCTGATAATGAATCATGCGAAATCTATGATGATGCGATCTATGTGCTTGCTTAGTTAAATATGGATGATGCAAATCCTTGTAGAAGGTGTTGGTTTACTATATGTCGATGTATTTAATACGAACCTGAATCATAATGTTAACAAGTCTTTGTCGATCCAAGTGAGTACGAATGTATTGATCTGATATGATCGAAACCCTATATATATGGATGTTGTAGTAGATAGTGTGAAATTCCTCTTCCCCCTGTGGAAACCAGGTTCCTGCAGCCCTCCCTCAGACATCTTAGGTGAGACTGCACCTGCTTCATCGGTGTTGTTGGATAAGGTAAAACCTGTCCGAGATGATGTTTAGGGAGTTTGCATCGACGGGTGTTGACAAATCTGCGGAGTGAACCCCTGTCTACAGGATTGTGTCAACAAATGGTTCTGTTGTCGAGACCTTAGTACGAAGAAGAAGAGGACATGTTGTGACATCCGACAAAACTGGAGATCTAGGACTGGTTTAATCACAAGGATCAAGGATTTGCGGAAGAAGAAGAACCCTAGATTGACAACAGAAGATTGGTTGGGAAGATATATTTACTCTGATATTCATGAGATATTCTTTGTCGAGTTTCCGATAATAATGTATGAGTGTTTGGTGCAACTTACTTTCTAGAAGAAAAATTTCCGAGGCAAACCTGATCAATGGAACCTAGAACTATTCAGCAGTTGTGAAGGCTAAATAGCAAAGCTTCAAGGGATGTCAACGTGTGGATAGACAACATATTGGAAGGATACATTAGGTAATTCTTTGTCAACACAGTCAAATCCTAAAATGACACAGAAATAGAATTCTTAAAGGGACCGAGGGGGATATTTCTATTTTCATTACAACTGTGGATTAAGATGTTCATCTACAAAAAAGGAATACTAAAAGTGAATTCCGATGAGTAAAGACCTATGTGTGGAGGTTGGGGGTACTCCGAAGGTGAGGTTTTGGATGGAATGATATGGGGTAGATGGATGGAAGTCACAACGAGATTGTGAGGGAAGCCACGGAAGAATGTGGTCTCCTACGAAGTGGGGTGAGGTTCTGGCAAGAGAAGAGGAGAAGGACCGAGGAGAGTCTTAGTGTGACTGTAATAGAAAAATGTGGAAAGGTACCACAAGGGACTAAGAGGCCCTACAGTGACAAAGGAAACAACCAGGCTACGACCGAGTCTGAGGAAGGACCAACCCGAAGAGATAATGTACCTATACCTCTGTGCATTGCACCAAACCAAGGAGGAAGAAACACAAGCTCATCACAGGGTTGTCCAGTGTGTCAACACAGTAGTAATAGTAGTGGATCGTCAAATACTAGGAGATGACCGAGAATGGTAGGTGATGACGTTTAACTACCCATGTTCCAAGGTAATGTGACCGAAGATCCCAAACAATATTGGTTCTTATATGAAGCAGCATGGACAGTAAAGAAAGTACAAGATGAAGATATCAAGAAAGGATAGAGATGACCTTCTGAGGCCGGGCATTGGATTGGTACATGAAATTCATGCAAGTACCAACAAGGCATCCCCAGAAGAACCTAGCGCAAATCAGGACTGGACTAATTGAAGAATTTAAGAAGCCAAAATATGAATCATAGTATATTACTAAGTTGAAGGAAATAAACCAGTACCCAAATGAATCGGTGTGGGATTTTGATGAGGGATTCAAAACTCTAATGGCTAAGGTCAACTTTGGAATGAGTGATGTGAAAGATAAGGAATGGTTTATCATATCTTTGGTAGCACACATCTATATGTTGCCAATGCAACAGAAGATTGCATCTTAGGAAGAAGCTCTGGAAATCGCGATGAAACTGGAAGCTTCACCAGTTGGAGAAGCATGCATTGGCATGAACCAGATCCAGTCACAATTAGTGAACCTCACAATTCAGTTGCAAGATATTAAGAAGGGGAAGGAATTCCATGAAGAAGTATGGTGCATTCGATGCCGGATAAAGGGGCATCATAAGGATCAATGCCCGAACTTCTGTGAATATTTATAAGCTAGAGCCCCGAATCCATTAAGTCAAGGAGGATTGCCATGGTGCCATATTTTTCAAACTAGAGGACATCGGTCCGAGGAATGTGTATACCTTCATAAATTTGTATCCAAAACAACAAACCTTTTCTGTAAATTTTGTTGATCGATTGGCCATGAAGAAAAGGATTGAAGAGCGCATGATTTTCTCCAAGAAAGGACCATGGATACATATTTTATGAAGGGAGAGGAGAAAAAACTAGAAAAAATACCATAGTATAATAAAATGTAGTATAACCAGTTGGAACTACAGCATAATCAACCTCAGTATAACCAGCCGGAGCCACAGTATAATCAACTGTAGTATAACCAACCATAACTGCAATATAACTAGCCACAACCATAGTATACTCAGCCGCAACCTAATCAACATCAGCAGGAGGTCAACCAACCATAATATAACCAGCAACCATACTAGCAATAAGGGGGATTCCGAGGAGGATTTGCTAGAGGTCATAATGGAGGCTTTAATCGTGGAGGAGCTATGAGATGTGGTTGCAGACCAGTAACACGCTGTAATTGTGGAGTAGTGGGACATTAACAGAGGGACTTCTCAAATCTACAGTCTTAGTGTACTTATTGCAGTGTCGTAGACCACACCATCGAGGAATACCCATAGTTGATTGCGAAGTGGAAAGCAAAGAATGTGCTGCAACCAAAACATAACTTGAATACAACTTAGAACTGAGGTTTGGGGCCAAATGTAGGGAAGATCTCGGCTGAACCAAGAACTTGACCAATGCACGTCGGAGTAGTAACCCAAGGAAGAGCTACGATAGGAGCTAATGACCCACTAGAAAATATCCGACCGACACCTCAAAAGAAGGTACAATTTGATGTAAACGCTGAGAAATAAACCTTCCTCGATACAAGAGATGTGTTGACAAGGAACACAGGAAAGTTACCTATCTATGAAATGCCACCCGTCTTCGATTTGACAAAGTTACCGGGATCGTCAAGAAAGGTTAGTACTTTGAAAATTTTTCTCAAGAGTTGTCTGGCATTAACAAAAGATCTAGATGCATTGGAAGAAATAGAAAATTTCTTATATTGATAGGAAGAAGCGTGACAGGATCACCTAGTAAATTCATTAGATAAGAAGAATACAGGAAGGGAAATGAGGATGAATTTCCATATAGGTGACTATGATGTGGATTCAATCATCTTGGATCTAGGATTGTATGTAAATATACTAACAAAGAAAACACAGGAAATGATGGGGAAACTGTAGTTAGTTTGGTCCCTCGTATAGCTGCGACTAGAAAATCAGGCCAGGGTGTCACCAATTGGTAGAGTACCTCATCTACCCATCAAATTGGAAGGACTGAAGACATACACAGACTTTGATTTTATTGAGATAGTCTATGAGATCAGCTTGTACCCTACACTATTGGGAATTGGTTGAGAGAATGAAAGCTTGGCGATTATTAATCTCAAGAAAAAGGTAATGACCTTCAAAATAGTGACATACATATCATTACTTTGATGGATACCCTCGAAGGACAAAGATATGCTGAACCAATAAAAGATGAAGTTGCAGGAGGGTGGGATAATGCCTATAATATTTTTGAAGACTACATCAATCCTAATGTGGATGGAGAGCTAGGATGGAGAAGTACTAGCTCTGCATCGCCGGATACTGACGATGTGCTAGAGAACTGACATAACCATTTATATGAAGTATCGATCAAGAAATCTGCATGAGTCACTCAATCACTAAGGTGGATGAGACATAATTCATCAACTTGTTGACATATGAAGGACTACCTAGCTTGCCAGTTTTATTAGTACATTCAAAGACAGAGTATTAGAGTCACAACTCCTGTTGGCATTGGAAGAAGCACTGAAGGCTACTCAACCAAGATGGTGGGGTATGCACAAGGAATCGATAGGATACTGAAAAGTATGTCGATTACTGATCAAAGTTCGATTCAGAGAAGACACACACTACCAAGGAAATAAATATGATGGAAGGAACGATGTCAGTGATCATCTGGTCGTATGCCAAACCGCATGGGAACTGAGGCTGAAGGAAGAGTGATTCCATACGTTTGTTCATACGTTGGATGAAATACTAGGAAAGTCGTATGTTTCTACAAAGTTGCGAAGGGAAACTACAACATGGGAAGAACTGACTGTCAGCTTTAGTCACTTTCAGTTTCATGAATGAAAATCATGTCATCCATAGTGTGTTGCAAAACATCTGCGGCAAAGTATTAGAGATAGTTCCTGTTGAGTTATCAACATAAACACAATGGAAAATAACACCACAAATGATGGTGAAATGTTACAATATGTCAGGATAACCTGATGACAAAGACGATCGAAGAGCAGTCAAAATTCTAGATTCAGAGGGAATTCGTGACATTGTAGCACCATAAGTGTCAGGTGACAAATTCAAGAAACCATTGAAGCTGGAAAAGGTCAATATTGGGACAACAAAGGACCTGAAGTTCACTAGCATTGGATATTAATGGGATGATTCGGTGACGGGGAAAGTCACCAACCTACTACATGAGTTTCAGGACTTATTCCTGACCAAGTTTTTCGAGATGAAAGGTATTTCAGGAAAACTGGGTGAATTGAATATTCCGCTAAAACCTAACGTGAAACCCATAAAAAAACGGTGATACAGATTGAATCCAAGATAAAAATTGCAAGTCAAATTATAATTAGAATGAATGATGGATGTTGGCATTAATGAACCTGTCAAAGAGTCTGAATGGATCAATCCAATGGTGGTGCAGGGAGAAAATATGGGGGAAATCTGGATTTGTGTCAATCTAAGGAAGCTGAATGACGCAAGTCTTCATGATCCATTTCTGACACCATTTATTGAAAAAGTAATAGAAGGAGTTGGAGGACAAGAAGTATATTCATTTACATGAAAATTTTTGGTCTATCACCAAATAAGGATTGCGAAGGAGGACATACATAAAACCACTTTTGTAACAGAATGAGGCTGTTTTTAGTACATGATGATGTCGTTTGGACTCAAGAATGTGCCTGCTATTTTTTTAAGGTTAGTTGTCACTACATTTAAAGAATTCATTCATAAGCTTTTTGTAGTATATATGGATGATTGGACTGTCTATGGATTGGTGAAATACCACACTAGAAAGGTTCCAACAACATCAGATTTCGTTAAATTTGAAGAAGTGTGTATTTTGCGCTCCATTTGGGATTCTATTGGTACACATTGTATGTAAAGATGACATATTGGTTGATATTTCCAAAATTGCGGTAATTATTGATTTACTATCCCCTACGATAGTAAAATAGCTAAGGGTGACATTGGGCCACATGTGATACTACCAAAAGTTCATAATAGGATACACAATGATCACTGAACCAAGAGAATCTATTGAATAAAGATGCAAAGTTCGAATGGAACGATGAGTGCTAGAGAAGCATCGATACTCTAAAGAAAAACATAGTCACAACACCAATATTAGTTTTTTTGGATTGGATGAAGGATTTCCATGTTCATGTCAATGCTTCGTCAATCACATTAGGGGTAATCTTAGCTCAACCTAGGGAAGGACAAATCGACCACCCTATTATGTTTGCAAGTTTGAATTTGTCTACGGAAGAAAGGAACTACACAACGATAGAAAGAGAAGGATTGGAGATGGTGTATGCATTACAAAAATTCCACCACTACCTATTAGGAGGAAATTTCAAAATGTTTACTGATCACTCTGTATTAAAGTACTCGGTCAACAAGATTGTGTTGGCGGGGAAGATCTGTTGATGGTTTCTACTATTCCAAGAGTTTGATTTAAAAATCATTGTGAAACTAGGGTGGTTAAATGAAGGACCTGGTCATCTATCAAGGATAGAGTCAGGTGAAGAACCAAGCAACATTGAGGATGGATTTCTTGATGCACATTTATTTCGACTCGATATGGTGGATAACCATTACGAACAAATCATTCAATTTCTGGTGACAGGAAAATCCCGAGAAGAGTTCACCATGAGTCAGAAGAAGAAATTGGTTGTCATAGCTGCTGAATTCCAACTAATTGTTGGAAAACTATACAAGATGGGACTAGATGAAATTTTGCGTCGATATGTTCTTCTGCATGAGCAGGAAAGAATATTGGCCGAAGCACTTGGTGGGATTATAGGAGGACATTACAAAGGTCGTACAACCGCTAGGAAGATAATTTGAGTTGGCTTATGGTGTCCGACAATGCATGACGATGCCATAGACTATGCTAAAAGTTGTGATGTATGTCAAAGAACGAGGAAACCATCGTAGAGAGATGAGATGCTATTAGTACGTTCAGATAACTCTACAACCATTTCATAAATGGGAAGTGGACTTTGTAGGACCCATCAATCCTCCAGGAAAAAGGATGGGTGTGAGATATATCATTACTATGACATACTACTTGACAAGATGGCCTCAAACAACACTAGTGAAGGATTGTACAGCTGCGACAACATCATGTTTCTCCTTCAACAACATGGTTACTAGATTTGGATGTCCCAAGATACTTATGAGTGACCAAGGGGTTCACTTTGTCAATCAAATGATTAGAGTGATGACTGAGGAATCTCAGATTCAGCACAAGAAAAGTACTTGATATCACCCAAAAGAGAATGGAGCGGTCAAGGCGTTCAACAAGATATTGGAAAATGCACTGACGAAGGTATGGAATGCAAATCGTGACGTTTGGGATATGAAAATCCCTGCGATATTATGGGCCTATAGAACAACATGTAAAAGATTAATGGGAAAAACACCATTCAAGTTAGTTTATGGAAAAGAAGCTATAATGTCAATGGAATATATCGTTCCTAGTCTACGTATAGCAACAACAACCAGCTTGACGGATGAAGGAGCGGTTGAGGAAATATTGAAATAGCTACTACAACTCGAAAAGGATTGGTTAATCGTAGTTTTTCACCAACAAATAGAAAAGGATCGACATAAGGCATGGCATGATCACCATATAAATATAGAGCACTTCCAATGTGGAGATATGGTTCTCCTCTATGATAACAAGTTCGCAAAGCACCCAGGTAATTTACAGATGCATTGGTTAGATCCCTACATCATTCATTTCATTACCAATGAAGGTTCGGTACAATTGGAACAATTAGACAGACTATTGTTACCAAAAATAGTGAATGAAAGTCGGCGAAAGACCTATTGGGATAGCTAGGCATGACACCAATGCTAACAACCGCGAAAAAAAATGATGGAAAAGTTCAAAAAGGGAAGATTGTCGATAGATGACAGGGGAATACGGAAAAAAAATGTAGCAAAATTTGAAGCTAAGCAACGTCCGATGAGGTGCGAAACAGTCAAATTCAACAATAAATGTCACAATTACACTAGGTGCATGATGATGCAAGTAGAAAAGATGTGCATTTATTGATAATTATGGCCATTAGATTTACAAAATTGACGTCGGATTTGGTCAATATTTGAGGGATTTGGAAATGATGTTCCAAATCGTTTACATGAAAGGATTGATGGCTATAAAAATGGGCCAAGGGGCATGGTTCGACCCATTGTGCGAGTTGAGAAGACAAGTAAGAGAAAATTAAAGAATAAACAAAGAGTGAGAGAGAAGAGAAGCGGTGTAGAAACCATGAAGCGGTTTATTTCAAGCACCAATACGTAAGGATCGTCCATAGCAAGAGTAGTGATCATAGAAGACAACCAGAGATTCAATTTTCATTAGTAAGATTAATTTGAAAGAAGCAAAGTGTGAATCACCCAATCACTCCAGACTGAAGGATGAGTACCACTCAGAGTTCAATAAGAGGAGGTATAACAGAGGCAGAAGCTGGGCCGTTGACTTCGGCGATGGAGGAAGCTACAGTAAGGGGTAAGACATAAGGGCCAATGGTAGATGATATCCCAGGGTATATATCGCCAAGGAAGTCAAGGGCACCGACGGTATGGATGAACAAAAACAAAAAGTATACTATCAAGATTCCTGCGACCCCTACGGGATTTCATGTGATGATGAATATAATACCGAGGTTGCAAAAAATACAATATAGAGACCATGACATTTGGCATAATGATAATGCACATAGGGAACATATGAGGAGAGAAAATAAGATGATAGGGGACCAATCACCATTGAACCGACGTAATGGGCATTGGGACTGCAATAGTCTAGGATGTTGTCAATCATCCACATACCACACTTTGGGCAATCCTCAGAGGTCAATGGGTGTTTGAATCAGTTGTTTTCTTGTTTCCAAGGCGGGTAGCTGTGGTTGGATGTAAATGTCCCAATTATGGTTGAATTAATATCTTAAATCACCGACCTCCCCAAGGTAGGGGTCGATTCATCCCAATATTTCAGAGGGAAGGGCAATGACAAGAAGTTGGATGCAAGACTGAAGAAGAAGTATGGCTTGGTAAAAGACAAAAGGGCATATGCCATCATCACTACTAACCACCATGAAATCAATATTGGAGAAAACTTATTGGAAGTGAAGGTAGTATGGAAGAATCGACTGAACTAGTGCACATCAGGAGTGATTGCATTTGTGGAGCAATGTGCAACTGGCGAATAGATGAATTGGTCTTGATATTTGTTAAATGAGCTAACGGAGGATGTTGTATTGGCACAATAGGTGGGAAATCCATTCACTTACTCTTGGTTGCTGATAATCATTGCATTGGTTGGTTGGATGGAACCAACACAGTATTAGGGGATGGAGGTTGAAGCTGTCAATGCGTGCCATGGAGCGTGGTATAAGAACCTAGGGGCACTCAGCGAAAAGGAAAGAAAAACTAACAAAAAATTTCAGTTTTATTTGTATTTGGATGCACTACAAGATGCAACATTGAAGACACCATGAATCACAAATGAAGTCGTGATGAAGTACAAGAAGATTTCGTGCTTGGAAATGGGACCGCATGCCATAGACATTCAGGCGTGATATGATCCGGAGAAAAAATGGCTTACAATGAAATACAATTTGACTGATGAGGAGTTATATGCAATTATAATAGAATGACCTGCATAGTGGAAAGTTCTGGTGAGTGATGAGGACTTGTCAGACCCATGCGATGGAATACTAGCTGATGTCCCATAGACCCAAGAGATGCCTAAGGATTTAGACGTGGAAGAGAACTCATAATCATAAGAATCATCTACAACTCCAAAATAATCATAGTTATAGAAACAACAAGAGGAAGCACAAACAAAGAATCGGTTCGACCAAGGGGAAGGGAGCAGTACTGCAAGGCTCTCTTATGAACAAGTGAACAAAGTCTTGGCCTCAATTACTAAGGTGATCAACATAAGCGAATCAAAGGTAACACAACACATTACATGATACTTCCACCAAGTTATAGCATTGATGCAAATGCTGATGAATGCAGTACTAGAAATGAAGATACCCCAAGAAGGTGTGTTGCAAAGAGTAGCTGAGTTGGACATTGAAAGAAAATGCGGTTGATACAGATTGTACCAAATGAAATTACAACTGAGAATGAGGACGTAGACACTACGCTAAAGGGCTTTGACTTGATTGGTCTCGACCTTAATCAACTCCCAATGCACATGATGACATGAGTTCAGACTGTAACAAACAAAGAGATCAGAGACCATGAGGTGATCGCTCATGATCAATTGTTCTGGTCTAAGTGGCAGGTAGAAAGTGCAAAGGAGGAACTTCAACACCTCAAGGAGGAAAAGGAAGCGATCAACTAGGAGAAAACAACAACATTTAAGGACATATAATGGTTAGAGAGGGCAGTCTTGATGTCCTTCAAAGAGATTATGTACATTAGTCTAGAAATATTTTTGAAAGAGAAAGACTTGTGACTGGGGAAAATTGTCACCAATATGTGTAAATAAAATGAGGAGTTCCAGGCTTGAGTGGTACCAAGAACGTCATCGGAGCAGCTCACAAAAATATGAGGGGTAATTGAAGATATCACAACAGAAATCGTGGAGGATGAAAAGGAAGTCTAGATGATTTCAGAAGAGATCACACATTTTTGGGGAAGTTTGGTGCAATATGAGAAACTACACCAAATGGAGGCACAACTTGGTAAATCAAAGGCACAATTGACAACTAGTTTCTCAATAATTGTATACAAGTTGATAACTAGACTAGTGGCATTTGAGGGTGATGAGAACTAAACAAGTGGCATGCATGGGATTTGACACTTCTCCCCTTCTAATCTCAAAAGGTTAATTAACAAAAGATTATGGACAATCCACTTTAATTAAGAGGGATTAATAAAACGTAGGATAAAATGAATTAATGACTTAACTTGTAAGTCACTAGGTTCATCTTCCCCTTGAATCCCCTTTTCACCTTCCCTCTTATAGAATCATAGCCCCCTTGTATCATCTTTGTCCTTGTTAAGTCTGTACTATGTAGTAGTCATGGTTTTTATATTGAACGTGTACATAAGTACATCATCTTGGTCACACTAGATCATTCATGTTCGATTTCTAGCCATTACATATATACATGTTATATTTTTAATGGTTATACAAGATCTAAGAAAATTTAGCATCATAACATCATAACCATAAGCAAAGGATCACTGAAAGAAAGACAAGCAAACAAAAAAAAAGAACATATAGATTTATCCTGAGAAACCCTCACGGGGGAGAAAACCCAATAAAACTTCCTCTATATAGAATTCGACCAAGTACAATGTAAAACCCCAGCAACAAGAATAGTTGCTCCTCTTCCATAGTATACTCTCTCTCTCTCTCTTGCACAATTCTTGAGTGTAATGTGTGTCACAATGAGAGAGCCGCATCACCTATTTATATTCATCAAGTGAGTGACTCAACTAACTAACTAGGTCAACCAGGTTCTCTAATTAGGGTTGACCTACATAGGAAGACTCCAAATACATTTTATATATTACTTTTGTGGGTACTATTTCCCCGACTTACAACGGAGGTTTTACCTCATGAATTTTACATGACCAATTACATAAAGGACATCTTTGAACGGAGGAATAACATCTACAAAGGAGGAATATAATAAAAGTACAATAGAATATCTTCTGAAGTTACAATACTTTAACACTCCCTCTTAACTAGGAAGGTATTCTACATCAACAACAACCATCATCACAACTGTACAACTAACTAGTGAATTTATGATGTCATAGGAATTTTTGGAACAACATCATGCATCTTCATCATCAATCTCAGTATGAGAATACTAGATCATCTTATGCAACCTCAGTATGTAAATATTGAATCATCTTCTATGAGTACTAGATCATCTTCTGAAACATTAGTATGTGGATACTGTATAATCTTCTGTGTGTTATGGATCATGTTCTGCAACATCAGTATGTGGATATTGAATCATCTTCTGCAATATTAGTATGTGGATATTGAATAATATTCTTCCATATCAGTATGTGAATACTGATTAATTTTCTATAACATCAGCATGTGAATACTAAACCTTATTCTGTAACATCAGTATGTGAATATTGAATCTTATTCTACAACATCAGTATGTGAACACTGGAACATCATCATCATCATCATCAATATGTAAATATTGGATTATCATCTGCAACATCAGTATCTAAATACTAAAACAACAACAACATCATTAGCATAGAGATGTTGGAACATCATCATCATCATCATCAACATAATAATGTTGAAACAACAACATCATCATCATCACAAAGTGTTATGACTTCTACCATATCAACATTATCAACACATGGTGTTGGGACCACAACCACATCAGCATCATCAACATAAGGTGTCGAGACCACAAACACATCATCAACATCAACATACAAATGTTGAAGCAACATCATCATCAATATCAGTATAGAAATACTGAAACTACCTCATAATTATCAGTATAGAAATACTGAAACTGTCTTATCAATGTCAACATAGAAATAATGAAGCTACCATATCATCAGTCTGCCACATCAACATCAGTATGAAAATACTAAACTTGCCACTTCAACATCAGTATGAAAATACTAAACTTGTGACATTAACATCAGTATGAAAATACTGAAACCACTACATCAACATGTTATCTGACTTACTAACCCTTTCAGGCTGACAAGCCTAGTCAGACAGATTGATCTCCATGGGTACCAAATAAGCCTTGTATGTCTTACTAACCCTTCTAGGCCAACAACCCTAGCCAGACATTCTGAAACCACTTCTTTCCCTCTGACCATCTTGGAGCAGTACCTCGATGGGTTCTCTGGTAGATCCATATGGGAATTTTCTCAAACTTACTAACCCTTTCAAGTCAACAAGCCCAGTCAGACAAATGGATCTCCCTGGGGACCAACAATCCTTTCTTGGCTTACTAACCCTTTCGGGCTAAACAGGCCTAGCAAGACATACTAATCCCCCTAGGATCAACAAGCCTTGTCTGACTTACTAGACTTTTCAGGCCAACAATCCTAGCCATACTTACCCTACCCTAGGCTGAGGTACCACACCACTACAACCTTCTACCATCTTCTTCACTCCCTCTTTTGAGGAAGGTCCTTTTAGACTACGCCAAGCTTGTCTTGAAAGTAATCAAATTTACATGAGATAGAGGCTTAGTCAACACATCTACCACTTGTTCCTCTGTAGGAACATACTTGATATTTACAACTCCCTTCTACAACTTGTTCTTTATCATTCTTCTCTTATACTTCAGCAACTGCATCATACATCCACAACTTGCATTATTCTTCTTTTGTGCATCTGAAGCTGTATCAATATTCTCTTGTACATCCGCAACTTCATCTTTTCTTCTCTTGTACATATGTGACTTCATCGTACATCCATAACTTCATCATTTCTTCTCTTGTAGGTAATTGCATACAATCGTTCCTACAAGTCAAATACAATTGTATGATAAGAAACATTTCATAACATATTCATAATGACAAATTATTATGCATAAATATATGTGTTATATAATTATGCAACTATTTCAGCTAATACAACATTCATCCATATCCCGTATACATACGGTAACTTTCTAGATGCCTTACATCTCTACCAAGACATTATCTCAGTAAAGAGGGATGATTATAGATAAGTAGCAATGGAATGTTGTACAACACCATAAGACACTTACCCATCATATGCATATTAGCGGTAAACTATTCATAAATGAGAAACAATATAACATGCATTATACACTTCCTAAATCTAGGAACATATCTAAGTACATAACTGAAAAACTAGATATATAGGAAATGACAATTCAAATACTTATCTTTGTTTGTTTGGTAGACTCCATCTTGATCTCTTTCTTCTTGAATTACTGGATTCTTTGAAAATGTGTTCAACTTCATCATCTAATCCTGAGGACCTGTTCCTATCTTGCTCATGATAAGAAATATTGAGCAAGTATTCTTACACCATAGATCACATAGAATTGTGCATTGGTATTGAATCTATGTGTCCCACCAATGCATCCCTTCTTATCCAATGATGAAATGCATAGCAGTATGATATTCATCTTCATCGATAGAATTCTTATGGATCATATTCCTCATCACTTGAGGAATCTTCCCTTGCTTTCTTCTCAGCTGGAATATATTCATCCTTGGTTGCACTGAGAGAAACACTGGTCTGCTTTCTGCAATATGTTGGAGTGATCTTTCTGTTTGTGGCACTTCCAACCCAATCAAAGTCATCATATCTCTTCAGGAAGATTCTATGTTCCCTCGCATATATGATACCATACTCAATTGTACCCTTTAGGTACCACACCATTTTTTCTTCATGTTTTTCTTGGATAACAAAAATATCCTTTGGATTTCATCATATCTCTAATTTGAAGAGTCATGTCAAGATTCTTGAACTTTGAGATCTACCGTAGTCACTCCCTCTGAGGTGGACCACCATCGTCCCTTTGCAACTTGCACTCTTTACATCAGAACATTGGAGTGACAGGTAGCCTCCTCTGCTACTAATCTTCTTTGTATCCATCTATGTCACATGTCAAGGTCATTGGATATCAAGATCCTCCATATCGAACTTTATTTCAAGTTTTATTTTGCACCCATCTATGAGCTTCTCATCCTTTCTAGGATTCTATCTTCGACCTTGTAGTAAAGGTAGGGATATCCATCACTTTAGTTGATCCTCAAGATCCTCATGTAACTGGATGTTCTATCCCATGGGTTCCTACTAAGATTGTACAAATCCTTCTGTGCATAGGTGGTTCCTTGTAGGTTTCTCATTTTTTTCTTCTACTATGATTACACCAACTTTCTAGTGTAATATCCACAACTAAAGAGGTGTGTCTAGCCCCTAGATCAGTGTCTTTCCATAATCAACTCTCTCTTTCTGATGGAAACAACAAACCTTGCTTTGTATCTTTTGATACTTCGATCTGCTGTATACTTGATCTTGTAGATCTACTTGGAAGACTTTACAAAACTTCCCTTCATTTATCAAACTTATATCCAAACATCATTCTATATGATCGACCGACACTTAATGATCATATCATTCTTCCATTCTTCCTTCTTGGGACATTGTTTCACAAAGTGTCATTTCTCTTCACAATTGAACAACTGAGTTGTGAGATGTCTTTTTATTCTTTGCATGAATGTTCTTCCTTCTTGTTATTTCTCTTCTTGGAATAAGTTGTTAGGGATTAATTGTTAGTTTTTTTTCAAGCATATATATATTCGAGCAAAGTGTTTACTGTTCTTTTACTTTTCTTCCTCTTTAAACAAAACTTAGATCTTTAAACCAACAGATAGATGAACACTTGAAATTATAACTAACATTAATTGTCATATTTTTCCATCTCTTATTCTTTTTCCATCAATCAAGATTCTTCTTACGTGCATCCCTCTACAGATGAGCCTCCTTCTATAGAAAATATCTTGAATGAAAGATTCCCATGAAATTCGGAGACCATTCAAGGTTGTAATCTCCACTTCTACTTCTTCGACATTGTCTCCAATGACTTCTGGTTTCTCCTTGATCTAAGATATCCTTGTGAACTAATATTGAATGCATTCTGATATCTACACCTTCACATCCTCGAGTTGCATTCTCAAGGTCATCTTCATGTTGATGTTATTTCCTTCGTACAAGTTGGTCATTGCATCAAACATATCCTTGGGAGTCTTTAAGGATGATACATGTGAGATCCAATGGAGACAGAATTAATCCTCTTGGCTTTGACTAAGTCCTTCTTGTGATTTGTCTTCATTTCCCTATGTATCTGCAGCTTCTTCTTTGACATAGTTCTCCAAGTCATGCCTCTTCAAGTACGAGAAGCACTCTCTACTTCCATGCTCAGAATTTCTCGACTCCTTTAAGCTTTTCCTTAACCTTGGTACTGTTTGTCATCATGATTAAAAATGAGAACCTCAAATGAAAATAGAAAGGAAAGAACTTACCAATGAGATTACTTGAACTTGATGCTTACTTGAACGTTGTTCCAGAAGAATCCTTCTAGTGGACCTAGGGTTTGACCAAGAAACCCTAATTTTTCAACTTAGGTATATTTCAGATATGATTGGATATAAAAATGATCCTCCTCAAGGTGAGCTGAGCAACATACTTATTTTCCCAAAACTATGGATAAAATTGCAAAATATCTGATACCCTATTTTTCCCGGATATTAGTGTTAGGTCAAAAATTTAGAATCCACAAATAAGAAACTTCTTATATACAAATACACACCCTCCTAGGGCGAGTTTGATAGTCCTCATTTTTCAACTAATCAGTGGAGGGAAGTGTTTGGAACAGGAAGCCCTAGTTTTTCTCCACTTTCTTCTACAAAATTAACTAATCTTTTTCTACTATAGATCCGAATTTTGTGCTCCTAAAGGTCTAAAAATTTGTATTGAGGTATCTTGCTATGTATTATTTCCAAACCCAGAGGTTAGAGAAGAATTGGATTCTCCAAGTGGGAATTATGTGAATTTTCCCAAGGTGACTTATTTCAGGACTGTTCAACATAGCAAACTTGTACGAACTTCCACGTGTCATTGTTTCACCTTCGGGGTGTGAAACTGGGACCATCGAAACTAAAATCATTTCCCTATATACAACATCTTGAGAAATTTTATTTTGAACCTTCATATCCTGAGATATAGCAATTCTCCCTAGGTCACGTGTTTATGACTGTATTCTGGGAGAGGTTGGAACCACGGGGACTTCACTTAGTGATCCTCTCACATAGCACGTGCGATCATGGGATATTAAAGAATACCCTTAATTTCGAGAGATATTGACCCAATCTCTTTTTGTTGAAACCCCCTCCCAATACTTAAAACCTCCTCCCCGCCCCTTTTTATACCTCAATCCTTATAAACCACCCTACCCACCCCCACCTTAAACCCCTCAACCCCCCAATACCTGCAATATATTGGTTTGATTTTTGATAATTTTAAAACCCACAATATGAACTAACGTGATAGGATATTGGCCAACAAGTGAAGCCCCCATGGTTGGAACCCTGAGTTGGAGGGATCATATCTCCTAAATTCTAGGGAATATGGGACTGAAACTCGTACACAAGGTACAACAAGATTTCATATTAGGTCTGTAAAAGTTTCAGCTCTTAATCCTTCACCAATATTAAGTTATAGCGAAAATTCCAAGATGACTATAATTTTCCTTCTAGGGTTTTTAAAGCATGAAACCCTAATCTCCAGTAGCTGCAGTTGTAGCAGTATTTCTCCTACACAAAGACTTCTTTTAGGGTGGCTTTGATACCATGTTATATTTTTAATTGTTATACAATATGTAAGAAGATTTACCATCATAACATCATAACCATAAGCAAAGGATCACTAAAAGAAAGACAAGCACAACAACACAAAGATTTATCCTGGGAAACCCTCATGGGGGAGAAAACCCAACAAAAATTCCTCTATATATAATTCTTCCAAGTACAGTGTAAAAACCAAACAATAAGAATAGTTGCTCCTCTTCTACAATAGTCTCTCTCTCTCTCTCTCTCTCTCTCTCTCTCTCTCTCTCTCTCTCTCTTGCAGAATGCTTGAGTGTAAGGTGTGTCACAATCAGGGATAATTTTAGCCCAGTGGGCTATTTTTCCCTGCTTTTCTCCCAAAAAAGATTCACC
The DNA here is from genome assembly GCA_001517045.1 of Pseudotsuga menziesii. Taxonomy (NCBI): domain Eukaryota; kingdom Viridiplantae; phylum Streptophyta; class Pinopsida; order Pinales; family Pinaceae; genus Pseudotsuga; species Pseudotsuga menziesii. The sequence goes on from LPNX010430322.1 coordinate 215,144, forward strand.
ATTTTGCATTTTTTGAAGCCCTGTTTCGCCCAATTTTGATGGGGTAAACTTTTTTCACCCTAAAAATCGCCAAATTATTATGTAAACAATATAAAATCCTTGGAAATTAAAATATTTTTTGAAAAATATCACCAATCATTTTATAGTTGGCGTTTTAAGAATTGGTAATATTCGCCAACATTTATACACTTTTAAATAAGTATGGTGCCTTAAAATCATTCCTGGTCACAATGAGAGGGGCACCTCACCTCTTTATATTCATTAGGTGAGTGACTCAACTAACTAACTAGGTCAGCCAGGTTATCTAATTAGGGATGAGCTACCTAGGAAGACTCAAAATACATTTTATGTATTACTTTTGTGGGTTCTATTTCCCCGACTTACAACAAAGTTTTTACCTCATGAATTTTACATGACCAATTACATCAAGGACAACTCCGAACAAAGGAATAACATCTCTAGAGGAGGAATACAATAAAAGTACAATAGAATATCTTCCGAAGTTACAATACTTTAACAATACGCACACACACACACACACATATTGGGGTAAAAAATGGGGTGTTACACTTTCTCATGGGATTGAAGACAACAATCGGTCCCCTCCCATTCCACCTACCACCCTACCACATAATCCAAATTCAATATGACAATTCACTTTTTGCGATTTTGGTAACAATTGGTGCATTGCATTAGTTATTTTATTTTTTCTTTCAATCACAATGAAATATCATTATTTCTAAAGTCTAATATGGTCTTAATATCCTAGATTATAAGGCCTTAATATCTATTATGGTCTTACCCTTATTTTTTAAACATAATTCATATTTGTATTGATTTAATGAGGGTTCTAGACTTAAGGATGAGTAGCTTTTGGAGTATGGATAGGATCCATACAACTTGACACATGAATTTATCTTTATCTCTTGTGAGGGAATCATTAGTTCTCAACATATGGATGAAACCCATTTTTGTCTTCTATTTTTTTTAGACAATATGGATATCACCAAGTATCCATTACAATTTTAGGGAGCTTAGCATGTTAGAAGGAGATCCTACCAAGGGAAAATGTGAAGGTTTAATAAATCCCTAACCTTTATTTTTCAAAATTCTTGAAGTCTCTTAACTTAGGAAAATAGTATCACCAACAAATAAACATTGTTGGTGTCAAAATTGTTAGTGAAAGTCAAGTGTGCTTGCAATCTAGGATGTGTTTGGCATCAATGGTTCATGGGAAGGAAATCACTCTCTCACATGACATATTTCAACCAAACATTCTTTCACTTTGTTTATTAGTGCTCGATTGATGATTGATAGTGGAATACTAGGGTTCAATCAGGAATGTAATGGTTCATAGATAATCATTTAGGAACAAATTGTGGATACCCTATGTACAAAGGGTTCAGGTTGAAAGACATTTCCTTTTATTGTGGTAGGAAAAGACCCTAGAATAGAGGTGATGATCGGATTTTAGAGGTTAACTGTGAGAGGTCCTAAGAGCTGAGCTATTATACAAAGAAATAATTGTGTAAGGTTAAGGGTAGAAAATGTTCGATAGGTTGTTAGGAAATGCCTTATACTAAAACAAATCATACCAATGTGGGAAGAAGTGAATATATTATTTGGAAGAATCATGAAATATATATGAATGGGTTGGAAAAGTAAGCATTAATTTCGTTGGTGTCAATATACCTCATCTAGTCTCAAGGGTAGATGGCCTTTGTGTTCAAAAGTTGGGAAGATGCAAAAAAAAAACGTTGTTAGTTCTATAGCACAACATTGTTAACTATTAAAAAATGGATGCCATGTCTTTACTCAAGCATAGAAGAGATCACAATTCATCTAATACAACTGAAGATGTCATATTTTCCTTTATAGATTTGGATAAATTAGCATATGAAGAAGGATATTCAAAATAACATTGACATTTTTCATGGTTTTGATGAGTGTTAGAAAAATTCAGCTACAAAATCCATGGCATGTATCCTAGTTGAGATGGACTTATGTCTAAGGCGACCTAATGTTGGCACAACAAGTTCATCTCACCTTTATATTTTCTAAAGACAATTGAAAAATGATTGGTCAATTGGTTGACTATGATAGTCAACTAGTACATAGGTTTAGACATAAGAAAGGAGATATGGTCATGCTCTAGGAAATAAAAGTTGATTATGCCTTCCTCAAGTTAAGGGAAGTTATTTATACTTTTCCTATATAGATGATCTTATGGACTAGACTATAGTGAAAAAAAAAGTGTAATAAAGTGTTGTGACACAAGGATATTATATATTCTTCTATATGTTAAGATATTGTCACTTGTTCTTCAATGCTATAACGATGTCGTTAAATGCCACCTCTTCTTGAATTTTATAACTCTTTATCTCTACACCTCTCTAGTTCTTTTACAAGGTATTGAAGTTGTTGGTTTGAGACCTAACTTGATGTCTACGAGTACATTTGGATGTTGTCACTTACATGTACTGCTAGATTTCTCTAGTATATTGATGCATGGATTTGACTTGAAGATTTCTCTAGTATATTGATGCATGGATTTGACTTGAAGATTGACTCAATGCCATTGATTTACAAAATGATTATAAATTCTAAGAAAGAATGCGTGGTTCTAAATCATGATAATTACATTAAACGGGCACAAGAAATGGAAAATTATATTAAAATTAAAGTTCTTTGACACTTTACAAAGGATGAAATTACATTCCCAAAGAATAACCGACATAAGTTCATCATTGATAAGAAGAAGGATGAAGTTGTAATGTTGAAATTTTGTGCAGTTAAAAAATTAATGAAAATTTAAATTTCACCTTTTTCCTATGAGTTTTTGTAAATATTAGCCCTATATATTTCAACCTTAAGACTATTATAACTTAGAGTATAAAACAACAATAGAAAGATCATAATAATTCACTTCAAACATCCCGACACTTGATGGGGTATGATAAAGTAAATATAGATATTAAGATACACAAGTTATATATATACATAAATATATCTATACAGATACGACTTTAAAGTTATATATATACACCAGGCACATCCACATCACTTTATCACAAGGCATAATAGTATCCAAAGTCCTACTAGAAATGTACTCCAATAAACTCTTGATAAAACTAGATAAATGTAAACTACTTATCCCAATTAATTTATTTTTATATTATAATAAAAATATAGTATTTTTAAATTAATTTGAAAAACTAAATCTCTTATAGATGTAAATAACTCTTAGTAAAACTTGAATTAGGATGGATGTAAAGTCAACTATTTTTATTTTTACATTATAATAAAAATAAACTATTTTCAAATTAATTTGAAAAACTAAAAACTAAATCTCATATATATATGTAAATCTATTTTAAATATGATTCTATTAGGATTTCAAGGATCAAATTCATATATTTGGACATGTTTTTTTGAAATAATTCAATGTATTTGATCCTTAGGAACCTTTAATAATTTTGTGTTTGGAATGGATTTTGGACATGCTTTTTTTTAAATACTTCAAAGTAGTTGATCCTTAGAAACCTTTAATAAATTTGGGTTTGGAATGGATTTAGACTTGGGTTTGGAATGGATTTAGACTAATTGCATTACAATTAGAGAAATAATATATATAATAACTTAAAAAAATATTTATAATTCAAAATAAAAAGAAAATTAAGATTCATAAAAAAATATCTATAAAGATAAATAGTGATTTGTATTTTTTTCCGGAAAAATATATGTTACTAGCATACCCAAAAATAGGGGAAGTGAAATGGCGAGATGAAGTTGTATATGTTGTAGAAAGAGAAAAAAGTTGTGTTATAGAGCAATTTGTGACATAATAATCAGAACATAAACAGTTTTCCCATAATATAAATATGTACTTTAACTATGAATTATTAAAAGTATGTTGAATTATTTTTTGTAGCCAAGAAGAGATAGAGTATGTAGGCGCTTTTCTTCTTCTTTTCGAAGTGAGACATAGGAAGTGTCATTGATCTTTGCATATCGTTTGTAGGAGAATGCTGGTGCAATTCGAATTCCTTGTAATGTTGTAGTCCAAGGCATTGTTGTGAAGGTCAAGCCTTGACGTTCAGTGTTACCAATGTCAATGGTTGATCTTGTTAATGTCAACCCTTGGGATTTATGGATAGTTAATGCCCAAGCCATCTTGAGGGGAACTTGTTTTCTATTATTTCGTTGTACAGGTAGAATATGTATGTGCTTTAGGTTGGATTGGTCCCATGGAAGCCCAATGTAATTATCAAATTCCAACATATGCTGGTAATTGAGGAGGGTTAGATCCATGTCTGTACACAATTTGGAGATAATATAAGCTTATGGTACCACCCAATAAATCTCTTGGCTAACTATTTCCAGGGTTGATCGTTTATCTATCAACACAACTCATAAGGATCCTTTTGGAAGGGTGGGTCCTCGATTAACTTGGCCAATAAGGTCCTATACAACTCCCTGTTTCACTTTCCTAAGACACAAATATTTGTTCTTGTTGAGCCAACCAATAAGTAGGGATCATGACATACACCCATAAATATATTTCTTATTCACTATCTTGTTCAAATTAATTAGTGAACTGATAAAAAAGATAATATATTCATTCACACAAACATTAGCATGTTTATATTGACAACTAAGAAACTCCAAATTCCCATTAAGTTTGTGACAATGTGTTACAAGGTATGGACAACTTGAAGTTGAACAAAATATCAAAGTAACCAACTATTCAAGTATTCACAATCTCATGATATGTGATTTATCATCAGGACACAAACATTCCAAAGTATTCTAGTCTGTTCAATATTGTGTATAATGAACAAAGTACAAAAATTTACAAATTGGAAGAGACAAACAAGGAAGATGATTTGTCTTAACTATTGGCCTTCCATGTAAATTGTTGAGCTCCTCAACTACATCAATACGTTATTTCCACAACAAGAGTCACTGCACTATGTTGTGTAATGCATATCATATGATTGAAATTTATGCCTATGTAACTAGGTCACAACACCACAAGTGTTTGGCAAAGAATACTAGTGTGTTTATACCACAACATTACTTCCCAAGTTTAATTTGTGCCAAATATTCGCCACTGTAATGTGCATCGAGCACATGGGGGCTCCACCTTGTTAATTAATATCTTATCACGTTCATTCATAAAGGGGGGTTTTTAATTGTGAAAAATAAGGTCAATATATTGTAGGTATTGGGGGGTGGGAAATAGGGTATGGGGGGTTTATAGGTATTGAGGGTTTATAAAAAGGGGTTTCTATTAAAAATAAGGAATATATTGTAAAAATAAGGGTTTTTTAAATTAGGAATATGTATTGGGAGGGGGGGTCAACAAAAGAATTTTTGTAAGTAATTACCAATATCTAGTGAAATTAGGGGTATTCTTTAATATCCCATGAACGAAGGTGCTAGGACATGGTTTCACTAAGTGAAGACCCTGCGATCTAACAATGCATATCAAAGACAACAACCAAATCCACAAGTGAGTGCTTAAACAAATGCTTAATGAATCTCTCTCATAAATTTGATCAATCAATTGTGCTTTATCAAACTCTCAACCCTGTCATTATCATCGTTGGACCAAAGAAATCCTCTTTAGACCATAGCTCACCACTCGACCAAAGAAATTCTTTTTATACCATAGCTTTAAATGAGTTTTTATTTAGAGAATACCTTAAAGTGTTGATTAGGACCTTATTGGCCAAGTTAATTGAAGACCCACCCTTCCAAAAGGATCTTATGAGTTGTGTTGATAGATGAAGGATCAAGCATGAAAAGAGTTAGCCAAAGGATTTATTGGGTCGTAAGTTATTTCCATTTCTACATTATACTAAGTCAATATATACAATGATTAAACACCCTCAAAAAGATCTTATGAGTTGTGTTGATAGATAAAGGATCAGCCATGAAAAAATTTATCCAAAAGTAGGCTTTATTGGGTGGTAAGTTAATTCCCTTTCTAGATTATACTAAGTCAAAAATACAATGATACACCCTCAAAAGGATCTTATGAGTTGTGTTGGTAGAAAAAGGAATTATCCATGAAAAGAGTTAGCCAAAGGATTTATTGTGTGGTAAGTTAATTCCTTTCCTTCAATATATACAACGAATATTAAACACCCTCATAGACAACAAGCCATAAGATGTTGTACCTCATTGAGTGTAATATGATGGGTAAACTTTGTACCTTGATGGGTAAACTTATCTTTCTGGGCAATGAAATTATCCCAAGGCAGCCGGTGAATGATTTCCCAAGGAAGGACTCATGCTGTAAGGTGTAATGCCTATCCCACCTGCTCTACCAACCATAAGTCCTGAAGTCCGATGGAGAAACATTTTTACCCAAAAAATAAAGATACAACTTTGTTGATGATAACACTGAATCGATTTTCTAGCATTTCATTTACTCGGCTGCCCCTCCTAACTTATCCAAAATCTATTACGACAACTAAATCATATATTGCGACAGCTAAACCATACAAGAGTGACAGATGGCGCTCTCCCAAATAAATCCAAATATAAAATATTTTGAAACCCATAGTTAAAAAGCGAGCTTTCAATCCCATACTATTTTCTCTGGAATGAGTTGCTGAAAACATGACCGAAAGGCAGTCCCTTCTCCTTGCAGGGTTTAGGACAAGCCGGTAACTCCATGAGTCCAGGTTTTGAATCTCATTGTATCTTTCTTTTGCCCTTTTAATATTTAGTTTTCCCACATGAATTTACAGTTGGGAGATCTCTAATGCCTGGCTAATTTTAATGAGCGAATTATATTGGTATTTTCGTATGTGGTTGTGCAAATTCGAGTCTTAGGGTTGCTCTAATATGTCGCTCATAAAATATGTTCAATGTTATGGCTTGTTTAATTTATTTCCACTAAAATTTTCTAGCTAGGAGCCGGTTGTGTTTCTTTCTCCATGCTTATAAGTAGCACAGTCGGCGAACACAAGGGTTCTAAGAAAGAAATATGTGATATCGATGCACGGGGTTTAAACACCCACATGATGTTTTATCTATTTTCCTCTTTGTGTGTTGATATTGATGGTGAGGGGAATAGAGTTTGTTTTCATTTATTTTCCTGTCCATGTGTTGACTAGAGTCAACTTCTTTAATTATGTGCTTGGATTCCCATGCGTCGCAATCCTATAATCTTATCAGCGGTTGTAATTATTACATGTGTGTCAATAAATGACAGTACTTTAATCTTATCAGTGACCGTAATTCTTGCATGTGTGTCAATAATTCTTGTGGTTTGCTTCCTATACAAAATGAGCTAAATCGATGGATTACGCTGATTCCAGTTTTTTTCTTATTTTAAAAATGAAATTAATTTGGTAATTCTTGGTGTGTGTCAAATTCTTGCTCACAACACTCCAAATAAACAATATGCACCTGAAAGCTAGTTTTCACCAACTTACAAGGAAATCTCACATCAGAAGTTAGGGCCACAATGTTTATTTATTTGTTTGGGAGCAATAAATGTGCGAGTTGCAACAGTGTTGTTTTTATGTGTTATTTTGATAGAAAATTTCTCACAACAGTCCTGTTTTCACGGGAAAATGCTGGCAAGAATTCTATTTTCCTATGTTAGTTTGATGAAAAATTGATGTCCATAGTGCCATTTTACTGTGTTATTTGACATAAAATGGTTGTCTTGCCTTTCAAGGCAAGCCTTTAACAGTTAACATGATGTTTTATATTGTTATCTAAAATATTTATGGCAAGTTTGTTTCATGATGAAATTCGCCTAAACATTTATTTTTATATGAAAAATAGAGATTAAGAGTTTAGTCTTCGGTAAGGTGAATTATTTAACCTACCTATTTGCTTCAAAGTTTAAAGAAGCATTGTTGTAAGACGAATTGTGAAATACTATCAGGAAAGAAATCATAGTGCTATGAATATTGATAAGCAAGATAAATAAATAAATAAATACTCTTTGCATGCACACAACCAAGAGGATGGGGTTACGCCCACTTTCCTCTCTGCACAAGGTCATTAGTTCATGCCTTTTACGCTCTCCTAGATGGTGCTTTGTGTAGGCTCTTCTCCAAAAAAGCCATGTTTCCTTCCTCTGCAACTCTTTCAATCGCTGCAAATACCCAAAACAAAAAAAAACAAAAAACAATGCCTCAAATTTTAATTCTTTCAGAAAAGAAAAGAAACAAGATCGTATATCTTAATGCCTAAAGAATCAACAGTTGTCCTTTTTCCAATATTTTGATCAACATCGATGCAGAAACAGGATCGTACATCTCAATGCCTGAAGAATCAACAATTGTCCTTTTTCCAATCTTTTGATCAACATCAATGCTTCATCACTCATGTTTAAAAATAAATTCTGAAGACCATTTGGATCTGTTCTTGGAAATCCATAATGCCCCTGACGTTGGTGATGGGCAGGAACTATACAGGTTTACTCACATTGCACTGGGGGGTTCTTGGTGGCCTAGGGTGTTAGCTTCTTGTATGCGGGCTTCATATAAGATTGAAGGAATAACTTTCAACCACTTCCACATGTCACAAGATCACATGGAAGTAGCCACACCATGGAAACTCCCCTGCCATGATGTTGATAACCTGTAATGAACTCCACCAAACTCCAACTGCATAGAACGAAAGTTGATAACCTGTAACGAATTCCACCAAACTCCAACTGCATAGAACAATGGCAAGGTGGAAAAATGAAGTTGAACTCTTGCTGTCAACACATTGTCTCATTAATGCATTGACACATTGTCTCATTAATGCATTTAGTGTCAAAACCCCAAATTTTCACAAAAAAATAAAATTTTGAGATAACATAAAATGCTGAATATACGGTTTACTAACAGCTAAAGGTTAGCGGAAAAAGAAACAGACCAACGATTAGTATTACACATTTTTCAATTATGTTAACTAAATCAATTTCCTTTTCGTAACATGAAAAGATTTACTAGCATATTGTTTTTTTTCGGTTACTGATGAGTCTTCTTTATGGCAAGTAGGTGGAATCTAACTTTGAATCCTGGGCTTACTTAGCATTTATGCTAACGTAGAAAGATTACTGGTTCTTACAAGTTTACAGGTATGATCGAACAAGTAGACATTTTAAATTCATAAAGTATCAAGAAGTGTTTCTAATTGCAATTAATATGCTTTGTAAAATAAGCTCGTAAATTCCAAGCAACTTTAATGAGGTAAAGTAGTTTATTTTCTCCAGTTTTTCTTGTAAGCAAAGTTTCGATAAACGAGCTCCTTTCTTTATCAAACTTAGTGACACTAAAGATACTTACTGTGGACTTTAAGTTTGTAATCTTTGTCGTATATTCATTTTTATTTTAACATGCTTAACTTGCATTGTTACACTTATACGTACTATTTGTTTTTATACATAGAAGAGATTCTATCAATACTGATAGTAACATTCTCATTAGAATATAAAATTCGAATTCATTTTTAAATTACTAGTTATGGTAGGTATCAACCTATTACTTATATGTACAACTCAGTTGCTCATTAACAGGTTATTAGCTTCCTCATCAATGTCGTACTGCATGTACTATTGTATCATATACCTTATCGTATTATTTACTTGAGTACCAAGCTGATTGATAATTACATTATGTAGGGAAACTCACTGCCTGTAAAACTTCTTGAAATTATAATCTTGATTAGTGTAAGATCAACTGCATTGTTTCACATGGAAAACTATTTGCCTTTACTTCTTAAATCTAAGTCAATCAATATTGTTCCAAAGAATAAGGACTTGAGTAAGGTTATATCATTGTAATTCTTATTATTACCATAACGTCTTTCTTACATTAAGTTAATGTCCATAATGGCTATTATGGTATATCCTTCTACTATGAACAAATTTCTAACCTATGCTAAGCACAAGTTATCTTGTATAATCACACAATTATCTTACGAAATAAATATTCATGGTAAATTACTAGTAATTGACATGTTGAGAAGCAACTAGTGTCTATGAAAGTTTAAACCAAAATTGAACTTTGTAAAAGAAATTCATGAATATATTCTTTTACTATGCTACCCAACTTTATAATTCATTACTATTCGAATTATTGGTTTTAAAATGGTTATAAACATGCATAATCAACATTGCATATAAGCATAAAAATCTACTTATAGTTTAAAAGGTTCTTAGCATGATTGTTTTTAGTGTTAACCAATGATTAAGTGATTATCACTCTTCATTAGGTCAACGTTAATATAATGTTGTTTTACCAAACACCCAAAGTCAGGATAACAAACATTATGATAAACTTACATATGATTTATGATGTGATGTATTAAGGCATACATTATAGTTCATGCATCGTTTTGATAAGAATCACTGTTTAAATCATTGGAATTATTGGAACACATGTGAACTATTGAATCGACCCACACATGGTTGGAATATTTGAGGGCACGTGGTCACCTATTGGCCATGTATTGGTGGTATATAACTCTTGTAACCCTAAACTCTTTGTCATTTTCCCTCTGATGTTCACGCTAGCCTTCGGGCTGTTCTGCAAGGTCTCATGGCGGCCATGAGTGTTCTCCCTATTCTATCTTGCTCCAACGCTTATCTATCTATCTTGCTCGGTCTTGTTGCCATTTCTTTGTAACTGTGGGTTTTTACGCTGCAAGAGTTTGTTGGTTTCATTTTCTCTTGGCTTGCGGCCTGTTTGTAATGCCATTTTACTTTTCTCCGTGGCCTGTCACTGCTATGCGAAGCTGAGGCTTCATTGCTGTTGGTTGTGCTCCTTCGTTGTCATAGGGTTTGGAGATTCATATGAGCAGTTTGCAGTTAGTGACAGTCTCTCTATTAGACTATTCGACATTCTTATTTAAGTTAATTATTTAGTCTTATTTTCAACATAGAAGATTTACAGCATGGTTTACAATATTTTAAGAATTTCATAATTAACACCCTGTATTGAAATCTCCTTGTAGGAACTTGAGACTACATTCGCCAACCGTAAAGAAGAATATGCTGGCTATCTTTGAAGTCCGTGGCTTCAATCCGGTAAGCCCTGTGTTCAACAAATGGGTTCTTACCCTACTTGTAGCAGGTTTGTCGATGGGGATACCCTGAGATTGGAAGCTTGTCCAACTTCACCATTAGCTATGCAGTTTCTTTTTAAAGGTTTTTGTTGGTTTTAATATGTCTTCAAACCCTCGCTAAGTTGATGGGTAGTCCGGGCCGTGAGCTGGTTGTTGTAAATAGTTTTAAATCCTAGCCTTATGGCATGTCAATGAAATACAATGTTTAAAAAAAAAGGTCTTCTTTTGAGCTCGGACACACTTACAGTAATACTATTTTTTGTGACTCTGTGTAACTTAGGGTTTTACCCTATTCGACTGTGAATGAAGAATTTATTGTTTATTATATTTTGTATATATAATATGGTTATTTATTTTAGGACTGTAACTCAGTCATAGTGTATTTGTAATATTTACTTATTGCTCGGGAAATACGAGCTAGGGTTTTCCTGAATGAAACCCTTGTTTAAATAAATCTTTCAATTTATTTTTAATATGTTTTGTTACTTGTTAAATTTGTTTTAATTAGTGTTACGGGTGTGTTGTGAAAATTTCCAGTTGTAACATTACATTTATCTTTTCATTTGTCCTTAATGGACTATAAACAGTTTATATTAGTGTAATTGTTTATTAATAAAATAATCCAAGTAATTGGATTATAGCTTAAATGTTTGTCATTTGTAAAAATAATATTGATTTAGGGTTTCGACCCTGTAATTTACCTTTACAGGTATAACCTGTTTGTTAAATTTAAAACAGTTCTTTTCATAAATAGATATTTATTTTTATGTTAGTTATTATCATATTCTTATTGTTTTTATTTAATAAATGACAGATAGAGTTTACTCAGAGTTATTTGAAAATATATACATAGACTCTATAACCTAGTTTATTCTTTATAATTTAAATAATTTAATAACACCCTACTTGGTTTATAGTATTTGTTAGACTTAGTTTAGTTGATATTATTAGTAAATAAAACTAAGTATTTGTAGTTTATTTCTTTATTGAACTGAATGTAACAAAGTAGCTTGACTGTGATATTTCTATTGCATTTACAAATAGTTACTAAATAAACACAAAGGAATATATATGTAACATAACATAGTTTAACCTCCAGCATATTTTAACTAGAAATATAAAAAAGAATAAGCTACTGTATGTAAACACAACATATTATCTACTAGGGTATTTTCTTAACATAATAATCCTTCTACCTATACTAGATTACTGCTATTTCTTTTCCAATACATTTACATAAATAAGGTTGTAAAATAATAAACATAGATAACCAGATTATTGTTCTTTTTAATAATAACCTACATACTAAAATAAATTACTTTGCTATTATAAAATGCAGAACCACATCTATTCAATTCAGTCTCTTATCATTTTCTTCATCTACTTTAAATACTCTGTTTGTGCTGGAGTACGGCCTGGTCCTTCTAGGTGTGGAAAAACACAGATTAGAATTATTTTCCATCTTAACACATTACTATTTCAGATTTATCTCTTCAATAGTCTAAAATATTACTAACTCTAACATTTTACAACTAAATATTTAACATTCATTTATAGTCAGATTCAGATTTAACTATCTAACACAGTAAAATAAATAATGTAGAACCTGATTAGGATAGACAATAACAGCGTTAGGAGGCCTTTCCTCCCTACCAAATCCTAGAGAGCACTCAAACAACGCTTCCTCAAGACCCCCGAGCCTGTTCCTAGTCTTCTTGGCTGAAAACTGGTGAAGCATGCAAACAATAAACTAGTCCAATGACTTAGTAATACACTCTGCACTCAGCAGTAAGATCCTTCAGCTGAAAAGTTGCACTAGATCACTTAGCAGTTATCCCCTCAAACTCTTTCAACAATTCCCTTCCATTGAATTTCTCTGAAGTACATTCACCTGAATGATCACTTCTCTAGAATGAGCAGCCTCAGCTCTCTTCAATGGGCATTTTTATAAAGATTGCCTAGGTCTTTTGGGTCAGTTGTCATTAATTGAGCCACCTGCTCTGATTCCACTTTCTTGGGGAATCATGACCCCAAATATAGGGAGGTTGCCACCTGCAACAGTTGGAAGTGGTTTGAGGATGCTGCCACATGTCTGTGTGCTCTCCACCTAGTCTCCTCCACCAATTTGACTAGTAAACATTTTTTTAACAGCTCTCCTAAGCTATTGTCTCCACCTTTATTTATTTATAATTAAAATATTCAGAATTACATTAAATATCCTTGACTCTGCTGAGTCATCAATTCCAACTTAGCATAAAATTTAACATATTGTCCTCAAATAAAATCAAATAAGATAATATTGTTTTTGCAAAAATTGGGACATGTGACATACACACCCCCTTAGAACATAACATTGTCCTCGATGTTATTTATTCTTCATCCTCAGAATTCCCCTAGAACAAAATTGGATATGCATCTCGCATATTACTTTTCAATTCCCAGGTGGCTTCCTCTGGACTAAGGTGCTTCCATTGCACCTTCACCTGTCCAATGGTGCAGTTCCGAAGTGTGATCTCCCTTCGCCTGAGGATACAGTCTGATTCCACTAGAAAATCTCCTTCTGGTTCCACTTGTACATCATTCCAGTTAACAACATGAGTAGCAACATGAACATATTTCTTTAATACAGAAATGTGAAAAACACAATGTACTCTTAAATTTGGTGGTAATGCTAATTGATAAGCTAATTGTCCAATCCTGGACAGTATTTCAAATGGACCACAGTAATGAGGTGCTATTTTTGCACAACTCCCCAATCTCAGAGAGCTCTTTTTGGGCCTCACCTTGATGAACATGTGTTCACCTACCTGAAACTCTTTTGGAGTTCTTTTAAGGTCTGCTTGACTTTTCTGTCGATCATGCGCAAATTTCAGATTACCTTGCACCTGTTTTACAATTTCTTCCATTTCCTTTAATAGTTCAGGACCTAATACTAACCTATACACCGAATTACTCCAAGAGATAGGAGTATTACATTTCCTTCCATACAAAATTTCAAAAGGACTAAATCTGGCTGATGCCTGATAATTATTATTATAAGCAAATTCTACTAGATGTAAATAATCCTCCCATTTACCTAGCTGGTCTTTCACATACATTCTTAATAAATTTTTCAGTACTTGGTTTACTCTTTCAGTTTGTCCATTTGTTTGAGGATGGAATGAAGCACTAAAATTTAATGTAGTGTTTAATCCTTTAAATAGAGATTTCCAAAAGTTACCTGTAAATTTAGGATCTCTATCTGAGATTATGACTTTTGGTATTCCATGCAGTCAAAAAATCTGTTTTAGAAAGATATCAGCTATGTTTGCAGCTTTATATGTAGTTTTAACAGGTATAAACTAAGCTGCTTTACTTAACTTATCGACTACTACCATAATAGAATCATTTAAATTCTGATTTCTAGGCAGTCCAGTAACAAAATCAAGACTAATTATCTCACATTTCTAGCTAGCAATGGGTAATGGCTGAAGTAATCCTGCTGGGTGTTGATGTTCAATTTTCACCTGCTGACATTCCAAACACCTAGCGATATATTCTATTAATTCAGTCTTTATATTTGGCCAAAAATATTCTTTTCTTAACATAGTTATGGTCTTTTGATGGCTTGGATAACCGGAGTATGGATTTTTATGGATTTCATCCAAAATTAACAATTTAACTTTAGGTACATTAGGTACATACATTCTGTCTTTATACAATAAAAATTCTTTTGCATTCAAACTATACCCTTTACTTAAGCTTTATGTTGGATTTTCTTTCATTTTAGCTTGTACATTTTGGTAAATTTCATCTTGTTCTATTCCTGCTTTAAGCTGTTCATCCAGATATGTTGTATAAGTGCTGATAACTGCTGTGAAATTCAGCCTCGCATTCCTACTTAATGCATCAACAACTTTATTTTCTTTACCTTTAATGTGCTGAATTTCAAAATAATACTCACTTAGAAAGCTAGCCACCTATCTTGTATGGCATTTAGAATAGTCTGATCTACTAGATACTTTAGTCCTTTATTATCAGTCATTAAAATAAATTTTCTACCAATTAGGTGATGTCGCCACATCTTTAGAGCATGTATAACAGCTGCTAATTCCAGATCATAAGTTGCATAATTCTTTTCATGAATTTTTAATTTTCTAGACTCATAGGAAATAACATGCCCCTCTTGAGTCAAAACACTGCCTAAACCATCATTGCAGGCGTTTGTGCACACTACAAATTCTTCATTTGGATCAGCTATTCTTAAAATAGGTGCACTGGTTAATAAAGTTTTTAACTTTTTAAAGCTTTCCTTGCAGTTCTGGTTCCAATCAAACTTCTTTCCTTTCTTCTGTAAAGAAGTTATCGGATTCGCGATCCTTGAAAAACCTTCAATGAACCTCCGGTAGTAACCAGTAATTCCCATGAAAGATCGAACATCAGTTACATCCTTAGGAACCAGCCAATCTTCGATCACCTTTATCTTTTCGGGATCTACTGAAATCCCTTCCTTCATCACCACATGACCTAATTACTGAATTTTATCCTTGAAGAAATCACATTTACTAAACTTTGCAAAGAGTTGATGATCTCGTAACTCTTGCAAAACAATTTTTAAATGTTCTTTATGTTCTTCTTCAATTTTTGAATAGATTAATATATCGTTGATGAACACGACTACAAACTTATGTAGATACTTATGCATAACGTTGTTCATTAAAGACATAAAATTAGCTGGGGCATTAGTAATCCTGAATGGCATGAAGACAAACTCGTAATGGCCATATCGAGTTCTAAAAGCTGTTTTAAAGATGTCTTCATTTTTAATCCTAACTTGGTGATATCCAGACCTTAAATATATTTTCAAAAACACTGTGGCTCCACGTAGTTGATAAAATATATCATCTATGCGGGGCAATAGGTATCGATTTTTAATGGTCATCTTATTCAACTAACGGTAATCTATGCAAAGTTGCATGGTTCCATCCTTTTTCTTAACGAAGATGATAGGTGCCCTCTAGGGAGACACACTAGGTCGAATATACTTTTTATCAATAATTTTTTTTAATTGAGACTTTAATTCATTAAGTTCAAGTATGTTGATTTGATAAGGGGCCTTTGAGCTAGGTATTGCATCAGGTACCATCTCAATGGTAAAATCCAATTCCCTTTTTGGAGGTAGTCCTAGAATTTCTTCCAAAAATACATCAACATATTGTCTTAAGACTGGTATGTCTTCCAATTTTAATTTATCTGTCTTATTTAGATTCCCCTCATCAGTTATTGTTACTGCATAAGCTTTACAACCTTTCCTAACAGCTCTCTTAAGTTGCAGAGCAGAAATATGCCTTATAGTTGTTTTTCTAGGGTTCCCCTTTACACTTATTGGTTTTCCATCATGGTTTACACACGTAAAGGTTTTATCATAACAATTTAAAATTACCCTATGTTGTTCTAACCAATCCATACTGATGAGTAAATCATAAAAACCAATATCTAATACATTAAGCTTCACAACAGTTTCAAAATGATCCATAACTACTGCAAAGTCTTTTACAAAACAAGTTACCTTCCTTTTAGCACCAGTGGCTAACTGAACCAACCAAGAATTTTCAAATTTTTTAACAGGCAACTTACATTTTTCTACCATTTTAGGTGAAATATAACTGAGACTAGCTTCTGGATCAATTAAAATAGTTATAGGGGTTTGATTTATCATACCTTCTACTTCCACCATGGAAGTTTGATATTCTGCTTGTCGATTCTCCAAGGTTGCATTGATTATGGGCATAGTCCTCGCTAATTCTCCAACAGTCATCTCCTCCTGTATAGTATGAATATTACCGACAGTCTTTTTTCGATTAGGACAGACTGAAGCATAATTTGGGCCATTACACTCCCAGCACTTTATAGGTTCTTTGCGTTCAAAGTTCTTGGTGTAATTACCATGGTTATTAGCAAATTCTTTACCCTTGTAATTATTCTGATTGCTTGGTGAATTATTCTTATTTCCTTGAAAATTATTGTTAGGAAATTTTTTGGCCTTATTGTTCCTAGAATTTCTATTGGGCACAAATTCTTTCTTTTTTTTATCATACTGGTTATTATTCTTCTTAGCCTTCTAGTTGGCCATGCTTTTCTTCTTCCGATTCTGTTCATAACATAAGTTATCTTTCCTCATAGCTTCTTCCAAAGTCTTTGGATTGTCATATTCAATACTGTCCTTAATATGATAAGGTAGACAGCTGAGGAATCGCTGTACCTTTGGTTTCTCATCTACAAGGTATGGCACATAGCTAAGCAGACTTAAAAACTTGCTATTTAGATCTTTCATAGTCATTGATCCGAATTTAAGCTCATAAAATTCTTTTGCTCTCTCCTCATAGTATTGCTCAGACAGAAATTTCTTTTTAAATTACCTCATGAAGGTACTCCAATTTACATTCTTCTCTTTTATTCCCTTCACTCTCTTCAAGTCCTGCCACCAAATGTCAGCCTTTCCTAAGAGATTGTAGATAGCCATTCTAGCGTTTAATTGGTTAGAATAGTTATATATCTGGAAGTACTTCTTCATCCTAGATAACTAGGATTATGCTTCCTCCTCCTTCTCCATCTCTCCATTGAATGTTGGTGGTTTAATCTTTTTAAACTCCCCAGAAATTTCCTCATAATGTTTGTATTTCCTCTTTTTAGTATAATGATTGTCATCACTACTATCACTAGTAGAATGCGAATTACGTTGTTCACCAAACACCTCTGAAGATGAACTGCTTTTGTTTTTAGTATGTTTCATCTTTTTAAATTTATGTTTATGAATTGTGTCTTCTAAACCAACCCTTTTTCATTTTCCCTCAGTTTGAAACCTTTCTGTTAGGATTTGGTTCATCTCCTCCTGAGCCCTCAAAATCCTTTCATTCTCTCATTTAATGGATTCCATCTCAGATTTTAAATCTTTTACATTTTGTAACAGTTTTGAGGAATTAGTAGTTAAATATTCTAGTATAGGATCTCTTGGTAAGTTTTTTGATTCAGTAAATGGAGATTCCTCTTCTGCATATTCCTCCAGCCTTTCCATACCTGTTTGTTAAACTTAAGAAAGAATTTCTCTGTTGAATAACATTTAAAAGAAAATACATCAGCATAATAATTCAAATCACTGTTTCATAAAAGCTAGTTGGGCTTCATCAAGGCCTAGTGTTTGAACCTTGTGCTCTGATACCACATGTCAAAACCCCAAATTTTCACAAAAATTTAAAATTTTGAGATAACATAAAATTCTGAATATACGGTTTACTAACAGCTAAAGGTTAGCAGAAAAATAAACATACCAATGATTAGTATTACACATTTTTAAATTACGTTAATTAAAACAATTTCATTTTCGTAACATGAAAAGATTTACTTGCATACTGTTTTCTTTTGGTTACTGATGAGTCTTCTTTATGGCAAGTAGGTGGAATCTAACTTTGAATCCTGGGCTTACTTAGCATTTATGCTAACGCAGAAATATTACTGGTTTTTACAGGTATGTTTGAACAAGTAGACATTTTAAATTCATAAAGTATCAAGAAGTGTTTCTAATTGCAATTAATATGCTTAGTAAAATAAGCTGGTAAATTCCAAGCAACTTTAATGAGGTAAAGAAGTTTATTTTCTCCAGTTTTTCTTGTAAGCAAAGTTCCAATAAACGAGTTCCTTTCTTTATCAAACTTAGTGACACTAAAGATGCTTACTGTGGACTTTAATTTTGTAATCTTTGTCGTATATTCATTTTTATTTTAACATGCTTAACTTGCATTGTTACACTTATACGTACTATTTGTTTTTATACATAGAAGAGTTTCTATCAATACTGATTGTAAGATTCTCATTAGAATTATAAATTTGATTTCAATTTGAACTTACTAGTTATGGTAGGTATCAACCTATTACTTATATGTACAACTCAGTTGCTCATTAACAAGTTATTAGCTTCCTCGTCAATGTTGTACTGCATGTACTATTGTATCATATAGCTTATCGTATTATTTACTTGAGTACCAAGCTGATCGATAATTGCATTCTGTAGGGAAACTCACTACCTGTAAAACTTCTTGAAATTATAAAAGCTTGAATAGTGTAAAATTAGCTGCATCGTTTCACATGGAAAACTATTTGCCTTTACTTCTTAAATCTAAGTCAATCAATATTGTTCCAAAGAATAAGGACTTGAGTAAGGTTATATCATTGTAATTCTTATTATTACCATAACATCTTTCTTACATTAAGTTAATGTCCATAATGGCTATTATGGTATATCCTTCTACTATGAACAAATTTCTACCCTATGCTAAGTATAAGTTATCTTGTATAATCACACAATTATCTTACCAAATAAATATTCATGGTAAATTACTAGCAATTGACAAGTTGAGAAGCAACTAGTGTCTATGAAAGTTTAAACCAAAATTGAACTTTGTAAAAGAAATTCATGAATATATTCTTTTACTATGCTACCCAACTTTATAATTCATTACTATTCAAATTGTTGGTTTTAAAAGGGTTATAAATATGCATATTCAACAATGCATATAAGCATAAAAATCTACTTATAGTTTAAAAGGTTCTAAGCACGATTGTTTTTAGTGTTAACCAATGATTAAGTGATTATCACTTTTCATTAGGTCAAGGTTAATATAATGTTGTTTTACCAAACAGCCAAAGTCGGGCTAACAAACATTATGATAAACTTACATATGATTTACGATGTGATGTATTAAGGCATACATTATAGTTCATGAATCATTTTGATAAGAATCATTGTTTAAATAATTGGAATTATTGGAACGCAGGTGAACTATTGAATTGACCCATGCATGGTTGGAATATTTGAGGGCACATAGTCACCTCCTCGCCATGAATTGGTGGTATATAACTCTTGTAACCCTAAATGCTTTGTCATTTTCCCTTCGATGTTCACACTGGCGTTCGGGCTGTTCTGCAAGGTCTCATGGCGACCGCGAGTGTTCTCCTTGTTCTATCTTGCTCCAACGCTTACGTTTACGTTGCTGTAGCCTCTGGTGTTCGGTCTTGTTGCCATTTCTTTGTAATTGTGGGTTTTTAATCTACAAGAGTTTTTTGGCCTGTCTATAACACCATTTTGCTTTTCTCCGTGTCCTGTCACTGCTGTGCAAAGTTGAGGCAAGCTGAGGCTTCGCTGCTGTTGGTTGTGCTCCTTCGTTGTCATAGGGTTTGGAGATTCGTATGAGAAGTTTGCAGTTAGTGACAGTCTCTCAGTTAGACTGTTCGACATTCTTATTTAAGGTAATTATTTAGTGTTATTTTTAACATAGAATATTTACAGCATGGTTTTTTTTACAGTAGGGTTTACAATATTTTAAGAATTTCGTAATTAACACCCTGTATTGAAATCTCCTTGCAGGAACTTGAGACTATGTTTGCCAACTGTGAAGAAGAATATGCTAGCTGTCTTCGAAGGATGTGGCTTCAATCCGGTAAGCCCTGTGTTCAACAAATGGGTTCTTACCCTCCTTGTAGCAGGGTTTTCGATGGGGAAACCCTGAGCTTGGAAGCTTGTCTAGCTTCACCATTAGCTATGCAGTTTCTTTTTAAAGGTTGTTGTTGGTTTTAATATGTCTTCAAACTCTCGCTAAGTTGATGGGTAGTCCCGGCTGTGAGATGGTTGTTGTAAATAGTTTTAAATCCTAGCCTTATGGCCTGTCCATGCAATACAATGTTTTTAAAAAAAATACTTCTTTCGAGCTCAGACACGCTTACAGTAATACTACTTTTTGTGACTCTGGGTAACTTAGGGTTTTACCCTATTTGACTGTGAATGAAGAATTTATTGTTTATTATATTTTGTATATATAATATGGTTATTTATTTTAGGACTGTAAATCAGTCATAGTGTATTTGTAATATTTACTTATTGCTCGGGAAATACGAGCTAGGGTTTTCCTGAATGAAACCCTTGTTTAAATAAATCTTTCAATTTATTTTTAATAGGTTCTGTTACTTGTTAAATTTGTTTTAATTAGTGTTACAGGTGTGTTGTGAAAATTTCCAGTTGTAACATTACATTTGTCTTTTCATTTGTCCTTAATGGACTGTAAACAGTTTATATTAGTGTAATTGTTTATTAATAAAATAATCCAAGTAATTGGATTATAGCTTAAATGTTTGTCATTTGTAAAAATAATATTGGTTTAGGGTTTCGACCCTGTAATTTACCTTTACAGGTATAACCTGTTTGTTAAATTTAAAATAGTTCTTTTCATAAATATATATTTATTTTTATGTTAGTTATTATCATATTCTTATTGTTTTTATTTAATAAGTGATAGATAGAGTTTACTCAGAGTTCTTTGAAAAGATATACATAGACTCTGTAACCTAGTTTATTCTTTATAATTTAAATACTTTAATAACACCCTACTTGGTTTATAGTATTTGATAGAGTTAGTTTAGTTGATATTATTAGTAAATAAAACTAAGTATTTGTAGTTTATTTCTTTATTGAACTGAATGTAACAAAGTAGTTTGACTTTGATATTTCTACTACATTTGCAAATAGTTACTAAATAAACACAAAGGAATATATATGTAACGTAACATAGTTTAACCTCCAGCATATTTTAACTAGAAATTAAAAAAAGAATAAGCTAATGTATGTAAACACAACATCTTATCTACTAGGGTATTTTCTTAACATAATAATCCTTCTACCTGTACTAGATTACTGCTATTTCTTTTCCAATACATTTACATAAATAAGCTTGCAAAACAATCAACATAGATAACCAGATTATTGGTCTTTTTAATAATAACCTACATACTGAAATAAATTACTCTGTTATTATAAATTGTAGAACCACATCTATTCAATTCAGTCTCTTATCATTTTCTTCAACTACTTTAAATACTCTGTCTGTGCTGGAGTATGGCCTGGTCCTTCCAGGTGTGGAAAAACACAGATTAGAATTATTTTCCATCTTAACACATTACTATTTCAGATTTATTTCTTCAATAGTCTAAAAGATTACTAACTCTAACATTTTACAACTAAATATTTAACATTCATTTATAGTCAGATTCAGATTTAACTATCTAACACAGTAAAACAAAATAATGTCGAACCTGATTAGGATAGACACCAACAGCGTTACAAGGTCGTTCCTCCCTACCAACTCCTAGAGAGCGCTCAAACAACGCTTCTTCAGGACCCCCGAGCCTGTTCCTGGTCTTCTTGGCTAAAAAATGGTGAAGCATGCAAACAATAGACTAGTCCAATGACTCAATAATACACTCTGCACTCAGCAGTAAGATCCTTCAGCTGAAAAGTTGCACTAGATCACTTAGCAGTTATCCCCTCAAATTCTTTCCATAATTCCCTTCCATTGAAATTCTCTAAAGTACATTCACCTGAATGATCACTTCTCTAGAATGAGTAGCCTCAGCTCTCTTCAATGGGAATTTTTATAAATATTGCCTAGGTCTTTTGGGTCAGTTGTCATTAATTGAAACACTTGCTCTGATTCCACTTTCTTGGGGAATCATGACCCCAAATGTATGGAGGTTGCTGCCTGCAACAGTTGGAAGTGGTTTGAGGATGCTGCCACATGTTTGTTTGCTCTCCACCTAGTCTCCTCCACCAACTTGACCAGTAAACACTCTTTTAACAGCTCTCCTAAGCTATTGTCTCCACCTTTATTTATTTATAATTAAAATATTCAAAATTCCATTAAATATCCTTGACTCTGCTGAGTCATCAATTACAACTTAGCATAAAATTTAACATATTGTCCTCAAATAAAATCAAATAAGATAATATTGTTTTTGCAAAAATTGGGGCATGTGACATACACACCCCCTTAGAACATAACATTGTCCTCGATGTTATTTATTCTTCATCCTTAGAATTCCCTTGGAACAGAATTGGATATGCATCTCGCATATTACTTTCCAATTCCCAGGTGGAGTCCTCTGGACTAAGGTGCTTCCATTACACCTTCACCTGTCCAATGGTGTGGTTTCGAAGTGTGATATCCCTCCGCCCGAGGATACAGTCCGGTTCCACCAGAAAATCTCCTTCTGGTTCAACCTATACATCATTCCAATTAACAACATGAGTAGTATCATGAACATATTTCTTTAATACAAAAATGTGAAAAACACAATGTACTCTTAAATTTGGTGGTAATGCTAATTGATAAGCTACTTGTCAAATCCTGGACAGTATTTCAAATGAGCTACAGTAACGAGGTGCTAGTTTTGCACAACTCCCCAATCTCAGAGAGCTCTTTTTGGGCCTCACCTTGATGAACACATGTTCACCTACTTGAAACTCTTTTGGATTTCTTTTAAGGTATGCTTGAGTTTTCTGTTGATCCTGCACAACTTTCCGATTACCGTGCACCTGTTTTACAATTTCTTCCATTTCCTTTAACAGTTCAGGACCTAATAGGAATCTATCCATCGGATTACTCCAAGAGATAGGATTATTACATTTCCTTCCATACAAAATTTCGAAAGGACTAAATCTGGATAATGCCTGATAATTATTATTATAAGCAAATTCTACGAGATGCAAATAATCCTCCCATTTACCTAGCTAGTCTTTCACATACATTCTTAATAAATCTTCCAGTACTTGGTTTACTCTCTCAGTTTGTCCATCTTTTTGAGGATGGAACGAAGTACTAAAATTTAATGTAGTGTTTAATCCTTTAAACAGAGATTTCCAAAAGTTACTTGTAAATTTAGGATCTCTATCTGAGATTATGACTTTCGGTATTCCATGCAGTCGAAAAATCTGATTTAGAAAGATATCATCTATGTTTGGAGCTTTATATGTAGTTTTAACGGGTATAAAGTGAGTTGCTTTACTTAACTTATCGACTACTACCATAATAGAATCATATAAATTCTGATTTCTAAGCTGTCCTGTAACAAAATCGAGACTAATTATCTCCCATTTCCAGCTAGGAATGGGTAATGGCTGAAGTAATCCTGCTGGGTGTTGATGTTCAGTTTTCACCTACTGACATTCGAAACACCTAGCGATATATTCTGCTAATTCAGTCTTCATATTTGGCCAAAAATATTATTTTCTTAACATAGTTATAGTCTTTTGATAGCCTGGATTATCGGAGTATGGAGTTTTATGGATTTCATCCAAAATTATCAATTTAACTTTAGGTACATTAGGTACATACATTCTGTCTTTATACAGTAAAATTCTTTTACATTCAAACTATACCCTTTACTTAAGCTTTCTGTTGGATTTTCTTTCATTTTAGCTTGTAAATTTTGGTAAATTTCATCTTGTTCTATTCTTGCTTTAAGTTGTTCATCCAGATCTATTGTATAAGTGCTAATAACTGCTGTGAAATTCAGCCTCGCATTCCTACTTAATGCATCAACAACTTTATTTTCTTTACCTTTAATGTGCTGAATTTCGAAATCATACTCACTTAGAAAATCTAGCCACCTAGCTTGTCGGGCATTTAGATTAGGCTGATCTAACAGATACTTTAGTCCTTTATTATCAGTCATTAAAATAAATTTTCTACCAATTAGGTGATGTCGCCACATCTTTAGAGCATGTATAACAATTGCTAATTCCATATTATAAGTTGCATAATTCTTTTCATGAATTTTTAATTTTCTAGACTCATAGGCAATAACATGCCCCTCTTGAGTCAAAACACCGCCTAAACCATCATTGCAGGCGTCAGTGCACACTACAAATTCTTTATTTGGATCAGCTATTCTTAAAATAGGTGCGATGGTTAATAAAGTTTTTAAGTTTTTAAATCTTTCCCTGCATTTCTGGTTCCAATCAAACTTCTTTCCTTTCTTCTGCAAATAAGTTATCATATTCGCGATCCTCGAAAAACCTTCAATGAACCTCCGGTAGTAACCGATAATTCCCATGAAAGATTAAACATCAATTACATCCTTAGGAACCGGTTAATCTTCAATCGCCTTTATCTTTTCGGGATCTACTAAAATCCCTTCCTTGGTCACCACATGACCTAAGTACTGAATCGTATCCTTGAAGAAATCACATTTACTAAACTTTGCAAAGAGTTGATGATCTCGTAAGTCTTGCAAAACAATTTTTAAATGTTCTTTATGTTCTTCTTCAGTTTTTGAATAGATTAATATATCGTCGATGAACACGACTACAAACTTATCTAGATACTTATGCATAACGTTGTTCATTAAACACATAAAAACAGCTGGGGCATTAGCAAGGCCGAATGGCATGACGACAAACTCGTAATGGCCATATCAAGCTCTAAAAGTTGTTTTAAAGATGTCTTCATCTTTAATCCTAAATTGATGATATCCAGAACTTAAATATATTTTCAAAAACACCGTGGCTCCACGTAGTTGATCAAACAGATCATCTATGCGGGGCAACATGTATCAATTTTTAATGGTCATCTTATTCAACTGAAGTGGCAGTTCTTCAGCAGATGGAAATGAAAATGAGAAATCGAGGCAGCATCAGCCTGCATTAGTTCAGGGAATTGAAGAGAGAAAGGGTATATAACTTGAGGAAGATTCAAATATTGAGAGAGAGGATCTGGAGGAGATTGATAGATTCGAGGAGAAACACCATGATTTAACCTTAAGTTTTATGTGTGGCATGTTGAAGTAAATTGGTGGCAGCTCAACTACGACGAAATTTGTCAATTGCTACAGAGAGAATACCTACAATGGATCAACATAATCCCTCCTCTTGTGTAGTAAAAGACCATTATCTCATGAAAATTTTCATTTTGTTGGAGAGAGTGGTACAAGAGCTTCTTAGTGCTAGGAAACTCCATTATCTTCTACAATGTTCCATTGAAATATGAGAGAGATTGTACAATAGGTAGGATGCTTTTATTTATTTATCGAGGAACTATGTAGGATGTTATTAATATTAATGTGGTAATTTCACAGAATCCCTCTTGTTCTATAGCAGGAGGCCATCAGCTCATGCAGACTACGATTATGCAAAGAGTGGTTCAAGAGATTCCTAGTGCCAGGAAACTCTATTGTCTTCTATTGATGTTTTGATGAAATTTGGTGGAGATGGAAAAATAGGTAGGATGCTTTTATTTGTCCCTAGGTGTTTTGGGTGATTTGTAGGATATTAGTCATAATAATGTGGCATTTTCACAGAATCCCTCCTCTTCGGTTGTTAGTCTTGATATTTGTTGTCCAACTAACATATGATTCGAATGGAATGTTACACAATCCATTGAGACCATCATAAGAGAATTTTATTGAAAGTAGTTATTTATGCTATTGGCACAAGGAAGTTGAATGATGCAGTGACACATGTGATTCACTGCTTAGCAAAACAAAGATGCGATTTCATTCAAGTGCATTGAAAACCCATTTACATTTGGTGTCCCACACTTTCCATAATGGTATAAATTAGAGCACCAACAATGTTGATTTGGGGATCAATCGTCACCTAACCTTCTCTCTCTATTTTTTTGCGTTTATATGCCAACAACATTAGTCTCAATCAGTAATATATCATCCTTCATCACAACCACTCGTCATAAACTTCTTTATTGCAGATTATATGACTTCTATCAATTCTCTATCAATTCTCAGTTATAATCCTTTTAGAGTGAGGCCTGAGATGAATCCATTATCTATGGTATCCCATTGAAGATTCCAAAGGTGGTGGGAATGTTTCAATATTTCCACACAACTTCTTTTTATAAATTTTACTACAAATATGGTAAATTGTTAAAAATATACATACTAAGATGCCAAACTTAATTTTTGTCTTATATTAATCTATTAATGTATTAATGTATGAGAACAAATCTTCATAAAAACAGGCTACCGAACAGCTGGAAACAAATCCTACAACCCTTTCCATTGAAAGTGCATGTGTATAATGTCTTCCCCCAATGCACCATTGTTCCATGGCATTCAAGAATATGGCCAGATATGGATAGGATATAGTACTAGACACATTCTAAAAGAGTGATTATGGATATTTTGCAACCAAAAGAAAGAGCATGCTGCAATAAAGTGTAAGGCATTTTTCCAGGATGCTGTGGAGATATTCCACAATATGTATGCACCCAACACCTAGCCATAAATTTAGAAGGATACCAACAGGAAGCTCTAAAGGAATCCATCAATTCATGCAGATTACAATTGTGCAGAGAGTGGTCCAGGAGATTCTCAGTGCCAGGAAACACCATTATATTAATCCCATTTTAAGATAATGGAAGGTCTACACCTCGAGAAAAATTTATTTCATGCACTTTCTTTTGGGTTTTTTCCCCAAAACATTAAATTGATTTTAGATTCCTCATTTTCAACCATTTCACCCTCCAAAAATAAATTGTTGGCATATTATTGTATTAATTTGTCATAGTGGTCTAGGGACTAAAAACATAGTTTCACAAAGAATTCAGACAATTATGAATAGAATTGGAAAAATGGTGCTGCAATGGAAGTAGTAGCTCAGTATAATCAAATGAATAATGAATAATACAATACAATGATCATGCAAGATGCATGAATGCCAAGACAATTCGAATTCCCAAGGAGATCATTCGAATTTAATGAGTGGGTGTAGCTTAACAGACTGTAAGCCACAGTGAACACACAAGTTAACCAACTGATCAAGTCCTAATTGACTCAACTGAGTCCTAACTGAAGTTGAAGTGCAATAAATGACCGAGTCTAACTGAAAGTAGCTCAGACACATGTCACTGCATGCCAACCAACAAGTGGTAGCGCATCAATAACTCCAATGAACCTTGATGAGGTTAACTGAAGTCAAACTGGACATCGGAGGTGGTTGGAGGCACCCCTGTTGACTCTAGTTCATTAAATATTAATAAAATAATTAATAAAATGAATGGAGGTGCCTCTACCACTCACCTTAACTGATTGTAACCATCAGTGATCAATTAGGTACATTTATGACACTTAGATCACCCCCAGAGTGCTCCAGTTAGACTTCCCAGAAGAAGGAGAAGGCTTAGTTGGCCTCTTTTACTGAAGGTAGGCATGGGTGTGCTCATGTTAATGTCATATAGTGCTCCTTTGATGCCAATTAAGTCATTAAAACTTAGGATAGTGGTTTAACAAGGCCAAATTGACCAAATTAAGTGTGCATGGTGGGTAAATGTCTCCAGCATCCCCCCTTAAGCTATACTTAGAAGAGGTAGAAAACATAAAGTGCATGAAATGCTAGGGCCCCAGAAACTAAGGCCATAGTTCACCCTGTACAATAAAGTAACTAAAACAATGCTCAAGAATAAATCTAAGCGAGGAAAAGAGGGAAAACCCAGTGGGAAAAATCCCCCCTCAAGCTGAACACTGAAAGTAGTCTAATCACCCTGATGAACTCACCCCCAACAGTGAATGGAGGTAAGTGAACTTATTTTCTGAAAATCTCTTGGTGAAGATGTCTGCGATCTGCTCATCAGTTGGGAAGTATTGCAGAATGATGGTCTTGTCATGCACTAATTCCTTGATATAGTGCATGTGTATCTCTACATGCTTGGTCCTCTTCCTAGTAACTAGATATGTGGATATATTAATAGCACTTTGATTGTCCCAAAAGAGGATGGTGGACAAAGTACTATAAGGATCAAACTAGGAAAGAATTCCTTGCAACCAAACAGCTTGGATGCAAGCATTCACTGCTCCTCGGTACTCTGCCTCTGCTGAAGACAATGCTATGGCGGCCTGGTTTTTACTAGACCAGAAAATGGGGCCACCAATAAACATGAAGACATATCCATAAGTAGACTTCTGATCAATAGAATCACCCACCCTATCAGAATCAGTGTAACCAACTAGCTCTAGCTCAAAGTCTGCAGCATAGTGAATGCTCTAGGTCCTAGTTCCCTGAATATACTGGAGGATCCTCTTGGTTCCCTTCCAATGAAGATAATGAGGCTTCTGCATGTATCATGACACATCATTCATGTCATAATATATATCAAGCCGAGAATGAGTCAAGTAGAGCAAGCTACCTATCAACTATCGATAAATAGTGTAGTCCATGGGAGGTGTGCTTTTTCCTTCTTCAAGGTTGATCCCTGAAAGGAAAGGGAATGGATCAGCCTTACATTCAGCTATGTTAAACTTGAATAAAATGTCTTATTTGGTCTGAGTGGCCATTATCCCATCAAATTTTTGCTTAGTTTCAAGCCCCAGAAATTGCTTCAAGAGCCCCAAATCGCTCATTTCAAATGCATTGTGGAGAGGAGTTTTGATGATTGAAATAGAAGTAATTGTGCTACCTGTTATCAGTAAGTCATCAAAATATAAAACAATAATAATCAAATGACCATCATTCTGCTGTATATTCATATTCGGATCTGATTTACACCTTTGGAAGTTTTGCGAGAGAAGGAAGGCATCCATCTTGGAATACCACTCTCTTGGGGCATGTTTTAACTCGTATAGTGACTTCTTTAGCTTGTAAACCAAAGATGGATCAGAAATGTAGTGCTCAGGATGCTTCATGTATATCTCTTCATGAATATCTCATGCAGAAAGGTAGACTTAACATCCATATGATGCACTTCCCAGTGCTTAGATATTGAAATTGCCAAAACTAGGTGGATGGAGTCCATTTTTGCAACCGGTGCAAAAGTCTCATGGTAGTCCGCACCTTGGACCTGGGAGAAACATTTTTCTACAAGCCTTGCCTTATATTTTTTGGTGCTTCTGTCTGGAGCAACCTTAGTCCGAAACACCCACTTGCATTGAACCAATTTCCTCCCCAGAGGAACAGAAACTAGCTCCCAAGTAGTGTTTTTCTGAAGAGAATTCATCTCTTCATCCATGGCAACTTGCCATCTCGGATCCTTCCGAGCATGGTAGTAGGACTTAGGGTCTGAAATTATCATCAAATAAGAATATTTCGACAGCAAATAATCAGGACAAGAGAGTGCAATACCTGCTCTTTGGAAATTAGACCAGGTTCTCCTTGGATCATCCGGATTTTCAATGCTATCTCCTGCGGAGGAGAGCGTCTATCGGGCCCAAGTTGGGAGATGATTTTGTACTTTAGGTTCTGATTCAGAATCTGATGTTTTCTATAAACTAATATCATAAATCATAGGATTCAAATCAGGGTCATCACCGCTAATTACATCATCCAAATATTCAGTAGAATAGGAAGGAAATTCAACAGTTTTCTCCTTCACTAGTTGTACCTCCTGAAGAGGCTCATCGAACATGACACTCCTTTCAATGATGATCTATTTTGTTTTGATATATAGCAGCTTGAAACCTTTATATTCATTAGGATATATGATAAACATACATTCGATGCTTTGCGGTTGCAAATCCCTCCTTTTATCAAGCAGAATTCGGGCCCATGCAGTGGACCCAAACACCCTCAGGTTCGACACATCCGGCTTGTGTCCGAAATATGCTTCGAAAGGGGTATTCCCTTTCAAGGATGAGTGTGTAACTTTGTTTTAAATATATTCTAGAGTATGCATGGCTTCCTCCCACAAAATTTCAGCCAACTTCTTTGATTCCAACATACAGGTGGTCATCTCCTTGAGAGACCGATTCTTCATCTGCGCTACATTGTTCTGTTGGGGAGTGTAGGGAACTGAATGCTGGATCTGAATACCAATTTGGGAACATATATGCAGTAAATTATTACTGACATACTCCCCACCATTATCAGATCTCAAAATATTGATCTTTTTTCCAGATGCATTCTCAATCAAGGCCTATAATTCAATGAATTTTTCCAAGACTTCTGACTTATTTTTGATAAAAAAGACCCGTGTGTATCTGGAAAAGTCATCAATTAAAGTCAGAACGTACCTTGATCCATTCATGGACATGATAGGAATGTGATAGTGGATATCAGAATGTATCAGTCCCAAGATGCATGATGCTCGGCTTGCCTTCCCTCGATCGAACTTATGCTCAGGGTGCTTTCCAACAACACAACCCTTGCGAATTCTAGTGGTAGCTTTGATGACCAGGAGGCCTTCAACCATAGAATTATTCTATAATTGCTGCAAGTATTTGAATTTCATATTGCCGAATCTCTCATGCCACAGTCTACTAACTTCATTTCCATGAGTCAGCAATGCAGTGGGCTTTGCATCCACCACAAAATGGGAGAAGTCGTAGGATTTTGCATGATGGTTTGCAAGGCCTTTTTCTACAAGTTTTTCGGATGCAAGTTCTATGATCTCTACATCATCTGGGCTAAAGGATACTCTCTTGGTCACTCCCGTATGTGTCATTTGATAAACACTTAGGAGGTTTGATGCAAGAGATGGTACATATAGAACATTGGAAAAATAACCATGCTCAAGATCTACAGTACCTTGTCCTTTGGATATGATTGGGGAGTCATCTCCCATGTGGATGGGAATGGATTTACTGGTCTCCAAGGATGAGAAGGAGTCTCTTTCATCCGTCATGTGGTTCGAAGCTCTAGAATCTATCAAGAGTGCTTTCCATGAGGGCGTGACCTTTTGCATGCTGTGGTTCCCGATCTTGCTGATCTCTCCTCCAAAAGATTTCCGGAAGATTGATGCGATTTCTCTCAAGGAGACAAGTAGCTTCATCAAGTTTCTTTCTCATGGAGGAATGTTTAGGGTGGAATCCCTTCCTGCAGTATGAACACTTGACTTTTTCCTTTCCATGATTCCCTTTTCCTTTGTTCTTCTTCGAGCTGGAAGACTCTTCATGCTGCTGGTTTTCAACTTTAGGATTAGGAGCTTCGAATTTGGTTTTTTGGTTCTTTTGCTGCTTTCCTTTACCCTTCAAATATTTGGGCTCTGAGACATGGAGGGATTGATAATGGGAGGATATGATGATACCCATTTGGACAATCTTATCATGTTCACTTGTTAGGGACTCAATGAAGGCATTGAGTGAAGGTACCTTCCATCCAGGGGTTGTGAGTTTCCCCACACGAAATATAGAGACAAACACCAAATAATCAACTCCAAGTTTGGAGAGTATGGTGAGGATGAGCTGATCATCCTCCTTCTCCACCTTACACTGCTTCAACAGTAAGACAATGTGCTTGAAATTTGTGAAAAAATCATTTAAGGTCTCAAAATTGGAAGGATTGAGAGACATCAACTCATTTTCAAGCTGGTATACTCTCAAATCATCCTGTTTTCCATACAGGGTTTCCAATTTGTCCCAAATTTCCTTTGGAGTATTCAATCCTGAGAGATGGAAAATAAGATCTTGGGAAATAGAGAGGCACAAGAATTTGAATGCTTCATCTTTCTTGTTCAAGAATATAGCTTTATCTATCACATGAGTAGGCTCTTCTTCAGTGTCCATAGTGACCCTGTAGAGTATTCTGGCATGTAGCTAGATTGCCATATCTCCTTTCCATGAATGGAAATTGAACGGGGTCAAAAGTTTGATGGAAGAAGCCATATCAAACTGCTGGAGCGAATGATTTCACCTGTTAAAATCTACAAATCACAAAAAAAGGGGCACCATAAGGTGCCTACACATTTTAGGATTTCATCACACCCAGCATAGTTGATCAAGCAAGCTTGACCAACAATTCCTTAACTTGGGGTATTAAGTGGTAAGCCTTGGCTTTTGGTGCAGTGTTGGATTTTTTATCTTTTGCTCAATTTTTCATGCAATATCTGTCAAAAACCATGTTTTTGAGAGATCTGAGCTTTGTCCCACCGTGAGCTCTGATACCATATTAATTTGTCACAGTAGTCTAGGGACTGAAAACACAGTCTCACAAAGAATTCAGACAATTATGCATAGAATTGGCAAAATGGTGCTGCAATGGAAGTGGCAACTCTATATAATCAAATGAATAATAAATAATACAATACAATGATCATGCAAGATGCATGAATGACAAGACAATTTGAATTCCTAAGGAGGTCATTCGAATTGAATGAGTGGGTGTAGCTTAACAGACTGTAAGCCACAGTGAACACACAAGTTAACCAACTGATCAAGTCCTGATTGACTCAACTGAGTCCTAACTGAAGTTGGAGTGCAATAAATGACCGAGTCTAACTGAAAGTAGCTCAGACACATGTCACTACATGCTAACCAACAAGTGGTAGCGCATCAATAACTTCAATGAACCCCGATGAGGTTAACTGAAGTCAAACTGGCCATCAGAGGTGGTTGGAGGCGCCCCTGTTGACTCCAGTTCATTAAATATTAATAAAATAATTAATATAATGAATGGAGGTGCCCTTACCACTCACCTTAACTGATTGTAACCATTAGTTATCAATTAGGTGCATTTGTGACACTCAAATCACCCTCGAAGTGCTCCAGTTAGCGTCCTCGAATGAAGGAGAAGGCTTAGTTGGCCTCCTTGACTGAAGGTAGGCATGGGTGTGCTCATGCTGATGTCATATAGTGCTCCTCTGATGCCAATTAATTCAATAAAACTTAGGATAGTGGTTTAACAAGGATAGATTGACCAAATTAAGTGTGCATGGTGGGTAAATGTCTCCAACATATTGCACCTCTTTGTGGAAATTTATAATATAGTCTCTTTTCTCAAACTTAGGATCCATACTTTCACCGAAAACACATTATGGTCGAACTCGAGATGTTGCTATGGTTTTGAGTTAATCACCTAAAGCTTACAATATTTTGTTATGGGTAGCATGTTCATATTATCTTTTCAACATTGAGTATTGCCACATTCGCTTGTTAAGGAAACAACCTTTTGTAATAAGGTGAAGTATAATGGCCTAAAATGGCCTTTCATGTTCATTTAAAGTGGAAATTATAGATAAAAGGTTAACAATGGCACCAAAAGTTTCCTATCGATGGGAAATGAGGTTTCAATCCTTGTGGACAATACTAACACTCTATCTAACAACCAATCCATTTTCTTTTCTATATCTTGGGGGCTGAATGATTTTATATGCCTAGAAGGAAATATATTTGAATATGTTCCTTTGTAGGTCGCAAGTTGTTTGGCCTACACTCAATTAGTGTAGGATATCATTACTTGGACATGTGGGGATTTTAGTTGGGTTACATGATGGGGTGATGCTATCTCTTGAACTGTGGTGTTTTTTTTATGGGTACAGGTGCCAAATAGCCAAAATCTTGTGAGGTCACAATTATGTGATTAAATTCCATGAGTTAGGTGCCTAATAGTAAGATATTGCAATGCTATCCATATAATGAAGATAAGCAAGCTTGGGATACAAATTTATGCCACTTACTTTGGGTAGATGATATCTCCAATGCTATAAGTTCTCAATTACATGCTTTTCTACATTAGATAAAAAATGCAACAAGCCTACCAAGGAATTCTTCAAAACTCTAGACACTAAGGAGGTTGGGGAATCCTTCACTTGCATGAAGATATCCATGGGTCATTCAACCAACCAAATAGAAATTGAGCATGAATTTGGGGAACATTATAATATAGTGTTCTAATCCCAATGGATGTTATTAGAATGGAAAGAAGCTACCAAAAATTGCCCTATTGTTGGCAGGGGTTTTGGGTAAGTGAGTTGTGCAGCATCGTGACAGCTGCGGAACCTCACGTGGTACCATGCAAGGTCAGATTAGCGCGATGGGCAGAAGAGTAACCGCTTTGAATATTTTATATGTTATTTGACCAAGTTTTTTTGTAATAGGTCATTAGCGGTTATAAGTTAGTTAGAAGTGGACCCTCAATGTAATGACGCAAGCCTATTTATAGATCTATTTTTGCAAATAGAAAATGATCATGATGGGAAAGAGCTACTAACTAAGTCTAGGAGAATCGCATCAGAGGATAATCAAGACATAAGATTTTGCACGATCTAGTTTTGTGAAGAATCCCCTGTGTACCTGCGATTGATCTAGGTTCTCTTGATGTATATAGTCTCTAGTTTTGGAGAAGAATTGTGTAATGTGGTTCCATTGCGCAATATTAATATAATATGGTGATTATGGCACAAATATTCTCTGTTATTGCTGTTGCAATCTTGTCTATTATTGCTGCTACGATTTGGTTTGTTATGATGATGTGATCTGTTCTATTATGAAGGCATAATGTAGATGTGATCTAGTCTCTTCCTTCTATATCAATGTGATCTATTTTGCTACTATGTCGATGCAATCTATTTTCTGCTATTGTTTGTAGCACAATGAGTAGATATGTTTCATGAATAATGCTACGATATTGTGATA
Source organism: Pseudotsuga menziesii (assembly GCA_001517045.1). Classification (NCBI taxonomy): domain Eukaryota; kingdom Viridiplantae; phylum Streptophyta; class Pinopsida; order Pinales; family Pinaceae; genus Pseudotsuga; species Pseudotsuga menziesii. Next base: position 250,388 of record LPNX010430322.1, read on the forward strand.
ACTATGTGATAATTTGATGATTGCATAAGTTATGAATACCCTCTGCAAGTTGAAGAAATAGTGTAAAGTCGACTACTAGCTCTGGACTGGGAAGTTATGGTGTCCTTTCATTGGATCCCCATATCCACCCTCCCCATTGCCGAAAACTTGGTTCCGATGGTTCTCGCTTGAATTCCTTGGGTGAGACCTCATCTACTCTGCAGACATCGCTGGGTAGGGTAAAACCTTGTCGGGGCCAGTGCTCAGGGAGATTGCACTGTAGGGCGTCGACAGAGTGGGAACCCATGTCGACAAGGATTTGTTGGTGGGTTTTGCGAATAAATGGTTCCGTTGCCGGGACCTAAGTTATTGTTAAGAGGAGGATATGTTTTGGCATCCGACTCAACCAGAGATAGAAGGATGGTTTGATCTAAAATTGTGGGAGTTTGTTGCAGCTGAAAATTGAAATCCGAAGTTGTCGATGGGCCACTGGCTGGATAGGTACATCCACGATGGTCCTCATGAATGGTTCTTTTGTGAATTTCCTATCCTCTTGCAGGAATGGATGGAAAAGTTCACTAAGAAGAAGACAAAATTTCAAGGATGAGAGCTGACATCCTGGACCCCAGAGTTGGTCCAAGAGTTACAAGAAACCAATAATAAGGCATCGCGGGCAGTTGAAGTGTGGTTGGATAGTATCTTAGAAGGATACATCACCGAGTTTGCAGTTGACATGAATAAGTCCTTTAGTGATGCAGAAAGAGAGTTCTTCAGTGGACCTCAAGGAAAGTTCTTGCTGTCGCTGTAGCTAGCCATTAAGCAACTGGTCGATGAAAAAGGTATTCTGAAGATGGACCAAGAGTAGTGGAACTCTGGTGTGTGAAGGATGTAGGCACCGCGATGAAAGGGGGGGATGCATGAAAAGGTAAGGGGTAGATGGGAGTGAGTTCTGGTGAGAATGTGAAGGTCACCGAGGAAACAAGTGGTTGTATAAGGAGAGGACCAAGGTTTTGAGAGAAGAGGCAGAGGACAGGAGAAGGTCTTGCCACAATCGAAGTCCAATGCTGTGAAGAATAACCACATGAGACAAAGCAACCTTTTTGTGACGACAAGGACGACTAGACCCAGGTTACGCTCGGAAGAACAATAGGATCGAACCCTAGTATTAATGTGTCCACACCTCCACGAACTACTCCACCATAAGGAAACAATAAACACTTTATGTTGAATTTCCCAAAGTGTCAGAAATAGTTTAGTAATAGAGCACCAACAGGAGGAAGAAGGCCTAGAATAGCAGGTGACGAAATGAAGTTACCAATCTTCAACGGGAATGGCACTAACGATCCAGAGCAATACTGGTTCTTATGTGAGGCGATCTGGACTTCCCGACAAACTGTCAATGATGATGTGAAGAAAAGTCAACTGGCCGCTACTCTAAGGGGCCGTGCACTGGAATGGTTCATGAGATTCACGTGGATACCTTATGGGGGTACCACGAAGACATTGGATGAGATCCAAATGAGGTTATTTGAAGAATTTAAGAAGCCAAAATTTGAGGATTAGTATATTACTAAATTGAAGGAGATCAAATAGTTCCCCAATGAGACAATTTGGGACTTTGATCAGCGGTTAAAGACACTGATGGCTCAGGTCAGTTTTCAGATGAGTGATGTTCAACACAAGGAATGGTTCATTGCTTCCCTTTTCTCGCATATCAGACAACCGCTAATACAATAAAAGATTGCGACACAGAGTGAGGCTCTGGAGACCACAATGAAATTGAAGGCATCACCAATAGGAGAATCTGCGGTCGAAATGAACTAGATTCAAGCATAGTTGGCCAATTTGATGCTCCAACTACAAGATATCAAAAAGGCCAAGGAATATCACAATGATCTTTGGTGCACCCATTGCCATGAAGGTGGACATACCAAGGACACCTGTCCGACATTTCAGAATTATTTTCTATTGAGAGCCCTGAATCCATTGAGTTGTTCTAGTGCACCATGGTGTCGCATATGTTAGGTTTATGGGAATCGACATGAGAACTATGATTACATGTAGAAGATGGTTACCAAGAAAGAAAAATTGTACTGTACATTTTTTCGGTCAGTTGGACATGATGCCAAAAAATTTCCATGCTTATGATTTTCTCCAGGAAAGGACGTACGATTCATACTTTGTGAAAGGTGAGGACCCCCGAATAGCGCAAGCATAGCTGCAAGTGGTACAAATAGCAACACAGGTGTTGTATACACCACCACCTCCATTACAGTTTTTCCCTATGCAACCACAACATCAGTTTATAGCATAGCCACAGCTTGCACCTCAGTCGCAAATGGTGGTACAACCGCAGTATAACCAGGCACTGTGATTACAGTATAAACAACCACAATATGTTCAAGCCGCGCACTATGTCCAGCAGTAGCCTAACCCACCGTAGCAACAAATGGCCCAACTACAGTTTCAACAAAGAGGAGTCCGAGGAGGATTCATGGAGGGTTCAAAAGTTGAGGAGGAGGATTTGGCTGAGGAGGAGGACAAGGTCGTGAATCAATCCAGTGTTACACCTGTGGGGTATTTGGGAATTATCAGAGGGAGTGCCCTCATGCATAGCACACATAATATGCAGCCAATGATCATAATGTCAAAATTTTCCATCAGTCGATTGAAAAATGGCAGGCAAGAAATATTCCTCAGTTATAGAATGCACATAATCATAATCAACCTACATTCCAAGTACAAAACCAACCGATAATGGAGAACCAGGTCCCACCATAGAATCAAACCTAGAACCTGCCTCAGACTCAAAACCAACCAATGAATCAACCATTGAATTAGAAACAACCATTAAACTTGAATCAAGGATCAACAGTTGCCACTATTTCGGCCAAGCCGAGGATGAAAGATGTCGACGTTGGGATTGTCACTTGCGCTGGTGCGATAACTGGAGACGATGGACCATGGCTGCAAGTTCGGATCGCTGGTAAGAAAAAGGTCGCATTTGATATTGTGACAGAGAAAGATACCTTCTTTGACACAAATCATGTAATCAGGAGAAATATGGGTAAGTTACCAATTGTTGATATGCCATTTGCTTTTGATCCATCTGTAGAGGTAGGACCATCGCGGTAGCATGGTACCTTGTGGATTTTTTTTTAAAGTTGTCTATTGCTGGAAAGGGACTCTAATGCCCTTGTTGACCTTGAGACATTATTGCACCACCCGGATAAGACAGTGAAGGATTCCGTTGTGAATTCCTTGCAAAAAAGGAAGACAGGTAAGGAGATGAGGATGAATATCTAGATTGGAGATTATGAGGTTGACTCGGAAATTTTGGATCTTGGATCCGATGTAAACATTATGACCAAGAAAACCTAGCAGTTGATGGGAAATCCAACATTGGGATGGTTGCTGATATAGCTGCGACTAGCAAACTAGGTGAAGGTTCATCCCATTGGTTGTGTTTCAAACTTGGTTTTCAACATTGAAGGTATGAAAACACATGCTGATTTTGATGTGATAGAAGTTGTAGAAGACTGGGGCTCTGCTAGGGATTGGATGGGTTAATGATAGCATGGTAGTTATCAACTTCAAAAAACAAGTTATGTAATTTGAAAACTAGGATGTCAGGGTCATTGCTCCTATGGACCCTCAGGAAGGACGGCGATATATTGAACCTATAAAGGATGAAGTCGGGATAAGTTGAGATCATTCTTATAACACCTCTGAGGGCTATATCCATCCTACTATTGATGACGGACTTGGAGGGTGCAACACAATTTCCGCGTCCTCTGACTCTGACAATGCTCTAGAAAATTGGCAGAATCGGTTGCATGAGGTATCATTCAGGAAATGTCGGTTGATTACACAGTCTCTCCGACATGTTGCAACTAAGACTGTCAAGTTTCCCATTTATGAAGGACTACCAGGACTATCAGAGTTCTTTTAGGAATTTGAAGAGAATTTTTTTGAACCGCAAAGGATACTGGCTCTTGACGTAGCACTGAAGGCTACTTCGGCTCGATGGTGGGAGAGACACAAACAGATGATCCATGACTGGGAATGGTGTTGCAGATTGATGATGGTCCGATTTGGTGATGTAGAGGTCTATCATGCTGTGAGATATGATGGATGAAATGATCCCATCAGACATTTAATCGAGTGTCAGACTTTATGGGCGTCGCAACCTAGGGATGAATGGGTCCACGCTTTCGTTCATGCTCTGGAAGAAATGTCGAGATCCTGGTATGTGGTAGCAGAGTTGCATAGGACTATCACCACTTCGGAAGAGTTTTCTGTTTGTTTTGTGTAGATGTTTAGTTTTCAAGACATGAACCCAGAGTTATTTAATGCTTTACAAATCATCCACGACGTCGTACTCAAGGTCACCCCTGTCGCCTATCCAATTGATCCACATGTGCATTATTCAATTCAGTCCATGATGGCCTATTACAACTTGTCGAGGGAACCTGAAGATGACGATGAGTTGCAGAATGTTAATATTTTAGAGTCTAAAGGAAGCTGTGATGTCACATCCCCTGACATACCGATAGACTCGATGAGTCAGTCGCTGAAGATCCGAAAAGTTAACATTGGGTCGGCAGAGAACCCAAAATTTTCCAATGTCGGAGACTACTGGGATGAGGAGACCACGGCTAGGATCACAGACTTGCTACATGAATTCTAGGATGATTTTTCGACATGGTTTTCATAGATGAAGGGAATTTTAGGAGACTTGGGGGAGATGAAAATCATGTTAAAACCAGATGCCAAACCAGTGAGACAAAGGCTGTATCGACTGAGTCCACGATACAAGGACTGTGTGAAGGTCGAGATTGACCAAATGCTTGATGCTGGGATCATCGAGCCTATGGAAGAATTCAAGTGGATAAGTCCTATGGTGGTCCAGGATAAAAAGACAGGAGAAATATGCATTTGAATCGACTTAAGGAAGTTGAAGGATGCATGTGTACATGATCCGTTCCCGGCCCCTTTTATAGATGAAGTTCTTGAAGGTGTAGGCATCTAGGAGATGTATTCTTTCACAGATGGATTCTCGAGATACCATCAGATCTGGATTACGAAGGAGGATCGTTATAAGATTACGTTTGTCACTGAGTGGGGCTATTTTCAATATACAGTCATGCCATTTGGGCTGAAGAATGCACCAGCTGTATTCTCTCGTGTAGTTGTCACTGTATTTAAATATTTTATTCAAAAATTCCTACAGGTGTATATGGATGATTGGACTGTCTATGGATTGATTAGGTACCTCTGGACAACCTGCGGCTGATGCTGGAAAGGTGTAGATAGCATCAAATCTCCTTGAACTCTAAAAAGTGTATTTTTTGTGCACCATTTGGCATGTTACTGGGACACATTGTCTGCAAAGAAGGTTTGTTGGTCGACCCAGAAAAAATCACGTTAATCCTCAGTCCACCACCACTGACTAATGTCAAAATGCTTTGGGCCACACTGGGGCATGCTAGTACTATCGCAAGTTTAGCAAAGGATACGCTGTGATTACCGCCCCCATGAAGAAGCTGCTAAAGAAGGATGCAGCCTATGAATGGACTTAGGAATGTCAAGGAAGTTTTGACACTTTGAAATCCAAGATGGCCTCTACGCCCATACTGGTTTTTCCTGATTGGGATAAGGAGTTTCATGTGCACGTTGACGCTTCCTCTATAGCGCTGGGGGTCGTTCTTGCGCAACCAGGTGAGGGCGACCTGGATCACCCGATCGCATATGCTAGTAGAAAACTGTCTTTTTCTAAATGAAATTATACAATGATGGAAAGGGAAGGCTTGATGATGGTTTATGCATTGCAAAAGTTCTGACACTACTTGTTGGGTAGACATTTCAAGATGTTCACTGATCTTTCTGCTTTAAAATTCCTATTCATTAATCCTGTGTTGGGGGGGAAGATCTGTCAATGGCTGTTACTCTTCCAGGAGTTTGATTTTGAAATAGTTGTGAAGCCAAGATGATTGAATGTTGTCCCTGATCATTTGTCTCGCGTTGAGAATAGGGAAGAACCGACCAATATTGATGATGGATTATTAGATGTGCAATTGTTCCGTGTTAACATCGCAGATGATCACTATGCACCAATTATTCAGTTTTTGGCCACTGGTATCACCACAGAGGACATTTCAACTAGCCAAAAGAAGTAGTTGGTCGTAAAAGCTTTTGATTTTCAACTAATTGTGGGACAGTCATATAATATTGGACTGGATGAAATCCTACGACGGTGTATTTTACCGCATGAGCAAGGTCCCATTCTCGAAGAAGCACATACAGGAATTGTGGGAGGCCACTATGGAGGTCAAGCTACTGCACAGAAAGGTGTTGCACATCAGATTATGTTGGCCTATGTTGACTAACGATGCCGTAGAATATGCGAGGCGCTATGATTTATGCCAGCGTGTTGGTAAACCATCACAGTGGGATGAGATGCCACTGGTACCGCAGGTGACTCTACAACCATTTGATAAATGGGCTGTGGATTTTGTGGGTCCGATTAATCCACCAAGGAAGCGGATTGGTGCGCGATATATCATCACTGTAACCGACTATCTCACTAGGTGGGTGAAAGATGCACCAGTTGTGGATTGTACTGCTGCGATGGAAATGAGATTCATCGTTGAAAACATTGTGACAAGATTTGGGTGTCCCAGGATCTTGATGAGTGGCTGGGGAAGTCACTTCATCAAGCAGACTAGGAAAGTGCTAACTAAGGAATTGCAAGTGCAACACAAGAGGAGTACACCATACCATTCACAGGAGAATGGGACCTTTGAAGCATTCAACAAAATCTTGGACACAACATTGACTAAGGTATGTAACTCTAACCATGATGACTGGGACCTAAAAATTCCAGCGGTACTAATGGCCTATCACACTACTTGTAAACAACTAACCGATTAGACACCATTTAAGCTGGTCTATGGGCAAGAGGCAGTCATTCCCATGGAGTATATTGTTCCCAACTTGCGCATTGCCGCAGAGACGGGGATGGATGATGCATAAGCATTAGAAGAATGAATTGTGCAGTTAATCCATCTTGAAGAAGACCGTTTTATTGTTGGCTTCCACCAGCAGGTTACGAAGGATCGACAGAAGGTGTGGCATGATCACCAAATTAAGAAAAAATAGTTTGCGGTAGGAGATTTGGTGCTGTTATACGACAGTAATTTCATCAAGCATCCAGGTAAGTTACAAATGCAGTGGTTAGGTCCCTATCTTGTTCATTCCATTACTTTTGGCGGTGTAGTTCAACTATAGCAATTAGATGGTGCAGTCTTATTAACGCTTGTCAATGGGAGTCGCTTAAATCCCTACAGGTCAAGGCAAATGATGCGTACCACTTGAGGTGCTAAAAAAATGAATATTTTAGTTCAGAACAACAAGGTGAGCCCCAGGGGAGAGGCTACACAAGGTTATAGTTGTTTGTGATAACTGGTCAACCACTTGCGACAGTTGCAGGGCTGTAGGGTGGTCAAATCAAGTAATAAAAGTAGGCAGTTAAATCAGTTGGTTTGCGGCGCTTGTTGAAGCGACCCACATTAATGAGTGATCTGACCGTTAGAAGAGTAACATTGCCAGTGGATTTGGTGTCATTAATACCTGATTTAGCAATAATGCTGAGGATATATTTGGCAATGATGAATTTTGGATTGGAGGTGGCTATACAACAATGTGTGAGATGCATAAGGATGGAATTGTTCAGTTCAGTGAGCAAAGAGTGTGAAGCAGAGCAGGAAATTGTGTAGTGTGGTGAGAACTGTTGAGTGAACTGTAATGTTGTAGTTTAGAGCCGTCGAGTGTAGTTGAAGGGTTTAGGTGTGAGGCATGTTGTGCGACCTCGACGCCATGGAGATTTATAGTGAGTACGAGTCCCCTATTTGGCCCATGGTGGTTGAAGAAAAGATAATGAGTATGTCAGTCAGTTTGTTGTCCATTTCCAAGAGGAAGCAGCGGGCTCAGAGGCCCAGCCACACACTATAGTAGAAGAGGAAAACTCACACCTCCACGAGAGTGCAAGGAGAAGGAACTGCACAGACCGTTCCATTGAGCTTAGGAGTTTTTGAGTCCGCGGCACCTTGGGGTGTCTATGTACATGAAATTTTGGGCTATGTCTCTCCTACGTGTCTAAGAGCCAAGCCGAGGCAACTGTAAAGAATCAGAAGTACCTACCAAAATTGCTGCCACTGCTGGAGGGGATGAAGTGCTTGGTCGACATCATCCCTGTGCTCATAAGGCTGAAATTTGAATACCATGACCTGCTATTGATCAAAGATGTTAGGGATGAGCCTTATGATTCAATTCTGATGGGGCCTGGTGCCCCAATTTAGGGAATTTCTCAACCGTGGGTGAGTGGGTTGGATAAATTGGGATTGTTGGGGCTCATCAATATGCCTCATTTTGGGCAATTGAATGAATCCCATGTGTGTGTGAAGCAATTATTGGCTTGCTTTCATGGAGGGACACTTTGGTTGAATGAGTCGATCCCTATGAAAGTAGATTTGATCACAAGCATCACAAGATTGCCGAAGGCCAGGGAAGATCCGGTGCACTATATCCATGGGCGAGATACGGACAAAAAGCTTTCCAAGCAGCTGAAGGAGCACTTTGGTTTACAGCATGATGGTCGTTCTTATCGCATCAATAGCATTAACTCACAGGAGGTGCACATTGGTCCATGGATTCTAGCAAGAAAAGTAGTTTGGGGAAACTGACCAGTACAATGCAATTCAGGTGTTGTTGCATGCGCCCAGAAGTGTGCTGAAGGGGTGCAAATGAATTGGTCTCTATTTTTGTTGAACCAGTTTCTAGGAGATGCGCTGGCTGCTTAGGATGGGAGGTCATTTTCATATAGTTGGTTGCTGATCCTTATTTTGCTAGTTTCCTAGATGGAACCGACAGATTACCAACCAATGGAAGTTGATGCGGAAAAGGTGTGTCAGGGTGCACGGTATCAAAACTTATGGTGGGTCGTAGAACCCAGTCGACAGATGGACTGTGCCATCCACTTTTGGGTGTATTGGGAAGTATTGCAAGCTACGACCATTGTCATTCCTCGAGTCTCTCCTTACACCATGGCCAAGTACCGGAGGATCCTTCAGTTTTCCATTGGGCCCCATTCTATCTACATTTAGGCGCAACGGGATCCCGACAAGCTGTGGTTTCCTTTTCCATACAAAGTCACAACAGAGGAATTGGATGCCATTGTCCAAGAGTGGTCGATGGAATGGAAAAATCCAGTAAGTCATGAGGAAATATCCAAGGAGCAGCCACTAGATGCCCCAGAAGAACCTGCCCAGAAGGACCTGAGCACTCACAACTTCGACAACAAGTCATCAATAGACCATGAGGATGCAGCACAACGCATGTGGGAGGAAACTCACACCAAATGGTGCCAGGATTATGAAGAAGGTAGTGGTACCAAGTCGGGGATGGAGGATCAATGGCAACGGATTATCAAAGCAGTCACTGACTCATCCGTGGATGCGACAAAGGCGATCCGGGAGTCAAACCATGAAGAATTTAGAGTGGTAAGAGATCGATTAGATTCTATTTTTGGTATTGTTTCTAGGTAGACATTTGTGCGACCCATACTACAGGACATTCCATTGATTAGCACTGAGCCCTGGTCTAGGAACGTGCAAGTTCCTCTGATTGCAATCGACGTGAATAATGAGGAAATTCACCATTTGTTGCGACCAATCCAGAGAGTGGCTTTGGACCTGAACAAGTTTTCCACTATGGAGTTAGTGGAGTTGTAGCACATTGTTGCCCTGGAATTGGTGGAATGACAAAAAGAGCTGACTGAGGGTTATTTCGAGTCCCAGAGCGTCATAGAGAAGCTGCAGACAAAGGCCAATGAGATACATCAGGTTTGGGTGCAGCTGGCAGAAGAAAAAGTTTGGGAAATCGACGCCCTGAAGGAGACAGAGGATGAACTGTAGCGGAAGGCTGATGAGGATATTATGGAATTGAAAAAGGTGCAAGGTTTCCTGATCATTGAGAAGGCCTAGATGTGTGCCAGGTGCAATGAGGTCGAGAAGGATGTTTCTAAATCCTAGCAACACATTTTTGAGAACACGACCGACCTCACCCTAGTCAAAAAATCCAAACGATTGGGGAAAACTATTGTTCAACTTCAGGATAACAACCTAATGGTCTAGGACTTGGTACAACTAAAAATTCCACCAGAGCAGGTTGTGGAAAGGAAATCCTCCATTAAAAACATTGCAACTAAGTTCGAAGGCATGGAGCAAGAGGATAAAACTATTATGGAAGTGATAACACAATTTTGGCAGAGCGTTGTCCAGGATGAGCAGCTTGATTAGCTGACCATGCAAGTATAAGAAGAAGAAAGTCAACTGAAGACCTTGAATACATCGCTGAGGGCTATGCCACTAATGGTGCATGTCACGTAGGCCGAGGAGTTGAAGGATTTATAGCAACGAGCCACCTGTGCACAGGAACAACAACAAAAGCACCACGCTTAGCTTGATGAGTTTCAGGAAATCAATGGATAGTTGTATGTCAAAGCAGTCACCATGTTACAGGTGGTTCAAGAGCATCAATAGGCACTTGACAGCAAGGCCCAAGAGGAGCACCCAGTGAAGCAGGCTTTGAATAATTGTCAGAGTACTACCAACAAAGTCCAGCTACAGGTACATGAGATTGTGCAAAAATTTGAAGATTCAAGGCATGGATGTCGGCACACACCTTGTCAACCTGCTGTGGCTCGGGGATGAGCCACAAGATTGTGTTGGGGGCCTATTAACAGGGGTTTTGGGTAAGTGAGTTGCACAGCATCGTGGCACCTGCGCAACCTCACGTGGTACTGTGCAAGGCCATATTAGCATGATGGGAAGAAGAATAACCACTTTGAATATTTTATATGTTATTTGACCAAGTTTTCTTGTAATAGGTCATTAGTGGTTATAATTTAGTTAGAAGTGGAACGTCAATGTAATGGTGCAAGACTATTTATAGATCTAGTTTTTCAAATAGAAAATGATCATGACAGGAAAGAGCTACCGATTGAGTCTAGTAGAATCGCATCAGAGGATAATCGAGACATAATATTTTGCGCGATCTGGTTTCGTGAAGAATTCCCTATGTACCTGCGATTGATCTGGGTTCTCCTAATGTATGCAGTCTCCGGTTTTGGAGAAGAATTGTGTAATGTGGTTCCATTGTGTAATATGATATGGTGATTGTGGCACAAATCTTATCTATTATTGTTGTTGTGATCTTGTCTGTTATTGTTGTTGCGATCTAATCTATTATGATGTTGCGATTTGTTCTATTATGATGGCATAATGTAGATGTGATCTAGTCTCTTCTTGCTATATCAATGTGATCTATTTTGCTTCTATGTCGATGCAATCTGTTTTCTGCTACTGTCTGTTGCGCGATGACTAGATATGTTTCATGAATAATGCTACGATATTGTGATAATTGTGTGATAATATGATGATTGCATAAGTTATGAATACCCTCTCCAAGTTGAACAAATATTGTAAATTCGATTGCTAGCTCTGGATCAGGCAGTTATGGTGTCTTTCCATCGGATCCCCATATCCTCCCTCCCCACTGCCGAAAACTCAGTTTCGACAGATCTCCCTTGAACACCTTGGGTGAGACCTCATCTTCTCCACAGACATTGATGGGTAGGGTAAAACCTATCTGGGCTGGTACTTTGGGATATTACGCTGTAGGGCATCGACAGAGTGGGAACCCCTGTCGACGAGGATTTGTTGGTGGGTTTCGCCAACACCTATTATCATGCCTCATAAGCTCTCAGAAAATTCTCTCATGTGGCAACACTATCTCTCAATGAGATAACTACAACTCTTCAGAAATTGGATGATGAAAGGCCTCCAACATAGATGGATTTCCTCATGAATTATACAAGATCACCTAGGGTGCTTTTGGGTCAGACGTTTTACAAGTTTACAATAAAACTCTATGTATTTGGTCACTTGGGAATTGCATTAACCAAGGAATGATTTATCTCATGCCTAATGTAAGAGAAATAGAGTTTATCACAATTTAGTGCACTATTACTTTTCTCAATACTTCATACAAAATATTAGCTAATGCTTTTCCCGTAAGAAAAAATCATCTACTTCCCAAGATTATTTGGCTTGATTAAATTAACTTTATCAATAGTAGATACATTCTTGACATTGTTATTGTGGTCTCGAAAGGAATTGAATGTGCCCAAACTTTAGGATTGCATGTCATGTTCAAGAACATTAGCTTTTATCAAACCTATGACAAAGTTAATTGGGCCATCATCTTAGCTATGCACAAATCCAAAACCTTTGGGTGATCTTTTCTCACTTGTGTTAAAACCCTCTTTGTGGATGTCTCAACATGCGGTATTAATTATTGAAAATCAAAGGAAAATAGGTTGTTTAGGTCCATTAAGCAATGTGTTTTCTTGACCTCAACCCTCTATGTCATGGGTGTTGAGGCACTGGGATAATTGATTAATTCCAAATTCAGTTTAGGGAACATTCGAGGAAGTCATATTCTCATGTTACATTTTGGCTATCTAGCTAATGGAAATTTTTCTTATGACTATTTCCTTACTTCCTTAGAAGGTTAGAAATCATAGAATCACACTGTTATAGCTCAAAATGACACATCTCTTCCTATTACCACTTTCCCATGATTCCTCGCATGTCGACACTTCATGAAATTCAATGAAAAAGAAACCTAACTTGGAGGACCCAAATATGAAGTTCTATAACTCTGTTTGGCCTCTTCTTTGCAATGTTTGAAAGGTATTTCAGTCAGCTAAAACTTTCTATAAGACACCAAATTCTGAAAATTCCTAGAAGTACCCAAAAAATGAGCTTTTGTGATGTACATGTGAGTTTCCTTAAGGAAACCCGTGTGTTGCACGCGACTTGCTATACGTAATACCCGTGTGTACCCTAAAAATGTGACTATTTACATTGCAACCCATGTATCATATGCGAGTATTGTTTCTACAACCCACGTGTATCCCCTAAACACACGACTAATGTCTCTGAAACCCACGTGTGTCTCCTGTAGATGTCAAAAAAAGATGTTTTTTGAAATTCGGGTAGTTTGGATAGTTATGCAACTGACTCCTTCAGTTGTAACTACTTTGTTTTTGACCCTATCCCTTTAGAAAGGTATAAATAGAGGTAGGGAGGTCCATCAGAGGGGACGTGAATCTTTGCATTGTTATGCTGGAGGAATTGGGACTCTCTTTGCCCACACCTTTTCCCTAGAAGCTTTTTCCTTGTGTTGCAGAGCTTGGAGGCTGAGTTCCTTGGAGAAGAGAAGTAGCAGAACCAGATCAAGGTTTTGTGAGGTGCCCAACTTGAAGAGAATGTATATTTGTACTTGTTTTCAATATTAATAAAGATGTGATGTCTTTCTTCTTCCCAGATTATTGTTCAATGTGTGATTGAATCTATGTTTATGATCAGATGTTTATGTTAATCAAAATTGTTTCTCATATTGTTTTGATTATCATTACTTTAAATGTGGTCATATTAGTTTTAGTTTAAGGAAGGTATAATTCATTTTACAGGTCTCTTGGAGCAAGAGGAGCAAGAAGAGGATTGAAGGGTTGATTGGATCAACCTTTGTTTGGCCAAGGTATGAACCATTATAATCTTCGTACTTGTTTATATATACTTGTAGAACCGTTTGCATCTCTCTTTCAACCCCAGTATGTTGATGGCCTCTTAAACCCTAGCCATAGGAAACTTTCCTCTACAACAGAATTGGCAACTTCGCTAGGGAGAGCCTTGTCCGTTTGGGGTTTCTCTGTATTTCTTCCATCCTTTTGTAATGTTTTAGTTCCTTCTTACAAGTTAGGAACACCTTTTGAGTGTGTTGGAACACCTTTACTACCTTCCTAGGTCAATTTTTGACACTTTTTGTGCCTTTTGTCACCCATATGCGACTTTCAGGCTAAAAAGTCACATGTTTGTGTTCTATACACAGCTTGTACTACCTAAATCCCACATGTCATATGCAACCTACCTTAAGGAAACCTGTATATGCACCTGAATTTGTGTTTTTTCATCATTTTTTTGGGTTTTTGGGTGATTTGAGGGTTGTTTGTAGGGTCTTCAAGGGTCCTTTGCATGTGCATGGCTCCTGAGAGGTTATTTCATCTCTATTAGGTGCTCTTTATCTATCTTGTAAGTTTCTTTCAAGTCTTTGAACTTGTTTTCGCTGCCTTCCCCCCCCCCCCCCCCCCCCC
>LPNX010430322.1:264724-282399 GCA_001517045.1 Pseudotsuga menziesii
TGCCTACATTAATTTCTTGCATTAGTTGATAGGCTATTTTTTCTTTTGCATTTATAAAAGAAAAAATAAAAAAACACATGTTTGCTTTATATGCATGTAGAATAGGTTTTTAGTCTAGATTGCATGGCATATCATTGTTTCTGAAAAAATAAAAAGAATTTGTTCTTTTGTGGCTTTCAAGTTTCTTTTTGAAAAAGAAAGAGAATAGTTTTTTATTTTTGTATTTAATTTCTCTTTGCTTAGTCATTTTGTTTCAAATTTGAGTCAAAACACCACATAAGTTTCACACCATTTTCCTCTGACTAAAAACAACCTATTAAAAGAACAATATAATTTAAAAATTATTAGTAAGTTTTCTTTTTTAGGCTCCTACACCAACTAGCTTAGTCTAGACTTGTGGATTAGGGATTTTTAACTCTCCACTAGTATTTGATTTCAGATGTAGTTGGCCAATCACTAGGTAAATCATCCTCTATGTTGATTGTATCTGGGAGGATCCTCTCAAATGGGAGTTAAGCACGAGGTCGCGTGGAGGTTTGGAATGAGGAGATAACCCTCTAATTCCTTGTCAAAGCATAGACCAAATTTTTTGCACATTTGGGGACTTTTGTCAATACCACCTCTTGGGCCCCATGTGGTGCCGGTGTTGACATGGTTTCGGGCTTTGCTACCCTACCCATGCATATGAATCAAGCTTGCGACTATCCCCCTAGACTATCAGTATAGTTGCAGTAGGCTTTAGTCTCTTTGACATCTAGGGTTCATACACAGGTATACCAACAAGCTATTTCTGGTCTACCTTGGATGTGATTGGAAGGTAACCCCAGTAGAAGGTGTGGGAGGGTGGTTGGGTGATTCCTCCACTTGTGCCTAAGAACATCTATAGGGATGCGAAGTAACTGTCTATCAGCTTTCTTCTGGAAGGCATATCTTATTCCTGTTTGTCTATTTGGCTTTAGGAATTTTTTAGTGAGTGTTGTGTGGTTTGTATGTACTTAGTTTTCCTTCAAGTGTGTGCTTTGTACTTTTGGTTTCATGTTGACCTCGGACTTAGTCTTATTGTTTGAAACTATGGCTCACCCCCCTTTGAATACCAACCAAGAGTTCCCCATGCTGGGAAATCCTTGTACTATTCCTCTCATATGGAATGTTGGTGTTCCTTTGATGGCCACCTTGAATCTACCTAGATTCACCCTAGGGATATCAGTGTGGTTGTTTTCCACTCCAACTATCCGGAATGCTCCTAATTCTTCTCAAGTAAGCTCCTTATATCAAGGGCATCAAAACACTGCTTCCCATTCACCTGTAGTTTCTTCTCCTCCTCCTTCTACCTCATGTGGTGAAAGTACAGATACTAGTAACCGAAAGTATAAAAGGAGTAAAAGAAGGAAGAATAGGAAGAAGACACATAAGCAAGGGGGTACCTATTCAAACTCTGTAGGTTAATTTGAACCTCACCACCCAGCCTTTGTATTTCATGATGGGGGCACCCATCCAACCTCTGCAGGTTACGTTGGATATAAGCACTCAACATATGCAAGTCAAGTTGATCTTCACCATCCAGCCTCTGTTGTTCATGCTAGTGGGATCCTTCCAACCTTTCCAGGTCACGTTGGATCCAGTCACTTAGCCTCTGTATTTCATGTCGAGGGTACCCATTCAACCTATGTATCTCAAGTTGAACCTCGCCATAAAACCTCTGTAGGCCATGTTGGATCCACCCACCCAACCTCTGAAGGTCATGTTGGGGGCACACACTCAACTGCTGCAAAGCATGTTAATCCTAACCATTCAGCCTTTGCTATACATGCTGGGGGTGCCCATCCAACCTCTACAGGTCATGTTGGACCTAGTATCTTATCCTTTGCAGGTCATGCTTGGGGAAGTCTCTCAGCCTCTATGGTTCATGCTGAAGACAATCTGTCAACCACTACGAGTCATGTTGACACTGTTGAAAAGGCTAATCATTCAAAACACAGCCCAAGTTTCCTTGTAAGATTTGTGAGGGAGACCACCTTACTTATAAATTCCCTTCCATTGTGGAGGTGCGACAAGTTTGGTTTCATGGTCATCTCGTTTTTTAACATCTTGAAGTCTCTCAACAACCAGCCTCTCATAGTTTGGTTGGACACAGACACCCAGCCTCTAGTGGTTATGATGGGGGGAAACTCTCAACCTTTGTTGAAAACTCTCGACCTTTGTTGATCATGCTGAGAGAAAACAGTCAGCCACTGCTAGTCATGTTGACATCGTTGAGAAAACTGGTCATTCGAAGGGAAAACTTAAGCTCCCTTGTAAGCTATGTGAGGGACATCATCTTACTCATCAGTGCCCTGCTATCATAGAGGTGCGAAGAGTGTGGTCTGAGACTCAATAATTCCCTTCTCTTGAACAACCTATAGTTTCTTAACAACCTACTCAACCTTTGGTTGATCTAGTGGTCGAACCTTCCCAGTATTTGGTTCACCCCACTCTTCTTTTGGAGAGTGACCCTTATGTGATTGAACCAATGTCATCTTTGGTCAATCCCACTCTCCCTTTGGAGAGTGACTTCCATGAAGCAATTGAATCGATTTCATTGTTAATCAATCCCACTCTTCCTTTGGAGAGTGAAGTGTCTACTAGTCACATTTTCTTCACTGCCATTTCAGAACTTACTAAACAATGAGGCACTAAACTCGCTTTGGATCAACCCCTACCAAACTCTTAGATTGCTTCCTTTGATTGGGATAACCTAGTTGAGCCACACCTTCCTTCTAATAGACCTTTTCAGATAAAGGTCAAATTTGGACAGTACACGATTGCTCATTGTATTTTTGATGAAGGAGCCTTAGTTAGTATCTTGTCTTCTCGTGCTTGGTGAGGCATGGGATCTCCCATCCTTGTGTCGACTGCTAGTCAGTTACTGTTGTTTGATATAAGAACTAGTATAGCCTTGAGAATTCTTGCTCAAACACCTGTTACTTTGGGTGGGAATACCATCTTAGTTGACTTCATGGTGATAGAAGACCCCTTGGACTTCAATATGCTCCTTGGACGTGATTATGTATATGTCATGCAAGTTGTGGTGTCAACGCTCTTTCATGTGATGAACTTTAATCATGGTGAGTAAATTGTCACTATTGATTAGTTGGATTTTCTTGATCCATCTCCTCACCCAATTAGAGACCATGTCTTTCCTTTATTGATTCCCAGTGTTTCTATAGACATTACCTCGCCACGGGTGAGCTATGTGGCTTCATGTCTTTTGTGTTTAATTTCTACTGAGAATCAGCCTCTATTTTCATGCTTACCTTGTCGAGACTTGGTCCTAGCAGTTGACGAGGTGAGTCATCCTATATATACTATGGAGCCCACTCTCCACTCTGTCGATCCATTTGAAAGTTTAGAAATGTGTCCTATCTCGGATGTTCTCCTTCCTTTGGATGAAGTCTTCCTAGAGTCTTTGATACAATCTGACCTTCTTTTGGATGTTGGTTCAGTTATGACTAAGTCTAACCCCAATTTTCTTCATAAGCTTGATCTTCCCATGGATCAGTCTTCTTATGTTGGTCTTTTTGAGTTTTTGGACTCTCCCTTCGAACAGCAAGTCAATGATCCTGACGAGTTTGATTTTCTTATGAAATTTTCAACTCCTATGATACTAAATTTGTTCCTCCAGATTCTATCTCCATTGTTGATTTTTTCTCTCCTTCTGAGGTTGATCTTACTAATTATAAATCCTCAAGCCTTGGTGCTATAGAATATTCTTCGGTCGATTCTACCTTGACTTTCCCTTTTGTAGAAGATAGCAAAGTTGCATGTGTTTCTACCAAACTGACCTGCATCGGATCTTTTCTTTTGAATGTGATTCTAATGTTGTTGTTTCTTGGAGACAGGATTTTTAGTTGGATTCACAATTGTTTACTGACCTCATCTTTTTGTTCAAGCTATAAATGGATTTGCATGTACCTTGGTCGCGCTTATGAGCCTGATGTTGGATTCCACGTTTTTAGCTCGTTGTATAAGCCCTCATCTTTTCTCTCATCATCGCTCAGCCTTGTATCATTTTTCCTTTGCAACTTGACACCTTTTACCTTGAGGAGACATTCCCCGAGTGTCTTTATCCTGCTCATGTTCCTTGCAATATGCATAGGTTTGTTCCTTGCGCGTGGAACTAGTTTCTCCTACCTGTGACACTTGTTCCCTCGCATTTAGAGAATTTTTTTTCTCTCCTTCGAGCTCGTTAAAAACAGTAAGGAGGCCGCGAGTTGACTTTTTCAGACTCATTAAAACTTCACAGGAAATATATGGAGTTTCTTTAGGCCCAGGTTTGACTCCTAAAAATAGACTTGACTGCCAAGTAAAATTGTCCGTTCAGCCTCGTTAAGAATATGTGAATGGGCATCCACATTGGTTGTAGGTTATGGATTTCTCGGACCATGTGGAATAATACGAGAAAGGAACACTATCTTTTCTTTGAAATTGAGAAGAGTATTCTAAGGTATAGGTTTATCACTTTCTCAGGCCCGAGGGACTAAACTTACGGAAAAGGAACCCCCAGTATGAGCTTAGTTTTCTCTATTTCGTGCTTTGGATCCAAACATGAAAAAAAAATTGAGTGTACTTTATGTCTTTTTCATGCTCATTAAACCCTAAAGAACAAAGCATCAAGTTTACTGTTGTACGCACCATTTCTCGTAATCAAATGGATATTTCCGTGTGATCTTGCCTTCCTTCACACTTGTAAAACTTAGGTTATTTGTTTCTTTTGAAGGGGCATTGGGTAGGTGGTAAATTAACCTTTTTCGGACCTCCCTGACTAAGTACAAAAAAAGGTGCACCTTACTTATTCGGAAGCTAAGAGAGTTCTCCTTTGGATTGTTTTATACTTTTTCAGACTTAGGAGAATAAATTTATGAAAAAGCACCCCCCTTGGAGTCTTTTTGGTGTTTTCAGACTCTCTAAACTATGAAAACATCGTCGAGCATTCACTAATTCAGGATCGTAAAATCCATGAATCAGTGCTTTATCAAGAATTCTTCTGTCTCTTCTTCGATCTTGTCAAAAATGAAGAAGGTCTCGAGTTTTCTTTCTTGGACTCGTTAAACCTTTACTAGAAAGAGGGAAGGGAAGTTCATTCACATGTTTTTTACATCATGACAGCAAGTCTTGTCTCCTTGAACAAAGCACTAGTTTTGATTCTATCAATAGTTGGGTCTCAATTTTTGACCTTATCCCAATTCAGAGTTTTTACTCCTCCAATTGGTCTCTTTTCCAATTATATGGAGAATCTGTCAATGTCTCCTATATTGCAGAGTTGCATCGTTGGTATCTTTGTGTCAAAAGATGCCTAAGTCACTGTTGTTTCATGCTCACTGTTCAAGGATTAAACCTTTGTCAACCATTCTTCATTTGCCTTGACCTTTTGTGTCGGCCATTCCCTGGTATCAGTTCATTAAATCATGTCCTCAGTGGTCCTTGTCGTGAAATTTTGTACCAATTCCAGAGCCAATTAGTCTTTGACTTACCTCGTGTTGGATGATGAAGGATGCCTTATTGCCTTCCTTCCAATGAATGATATTTAGAGTTTTATGATAGTACCTTGAGGATTGCAGTCATCAGTGGCAATTTCCCTCGCTATTGGGTAGTGGGAATAGCTTAATGTCTCCTACTCGATGGATTCTTCAAGTGTTCGATGGCTTCAATTCCTTGTATTCACACTTGTTAGAATGTACTAGTTACCTTGGGGACCATTTTCATTAATGGCAATTTCCCTCATGTTTGTTAATGGTTCTCATCATTGACCAGTAATCAAATGGTTTCCTCCATGCTCGACTTTAGCTCCTTTGTTCACATGGTTAGGATTCGTACCTTTTTTTGTATTTTGGATTGAATACCTTGGGCTGACAGTAGCATCCTCATTTTTTTCTATTTCCTGAGTTGCGCAATACCTTGTCACACTTCATATAGCATTTGTTGAGACATAGATCCACCGTGTATTTTTGTGGCTATGATCGATTGTTGAGCATGGATCTACCTTGTTCATTTGTGGCCATGACTCCTTTAGATTTGATATGGCACCTTTTTGCATACTGAGCAACCATGATAGTTTCATCAGTTATACATATGTTGGATCCGCATGTATCTTTATGGCGATGATTTGTATACAGACTTGTATGTCCCAGAGATCAGTTTTTGTCTGACATTTATCTCTCTTTCAGGTACCTTTGTTCGAGCCTTTTGATCTCGAATTCATTGCTCTCTCCATACGCAGTTGTTTCCTTTATAATTTATTTTGGATATCATCTTCCCCTCTAACCTCATACATTAGGGGCAATATTTTATAGCTCAAAATGACACATCTCTACCTATGACCACTTTCCCATGATTTCATCGCATGTTGACATTTCATGAAAGTCACTGAAAAAACATCTAACTTGGAGGACCCATATCTAGAGTTGTATAACTTCATTTGACCTCTTCTTCACACTATTTGAAAGGTATTTCAGTTAGATAAAACTTTCTAGAAGACACCAAAGTCTAAAAATTCCTAGAAGTACCCTAAAATTGAGCTTTTTTCATGTACACACAAGTTGACTTAAGGAAACTCGCGTGTTGCACACGACTTGCTATACATAATAACCGCGTGTACCCTAAAAATGCAACTATTTACATTTAAACCCATGTAACATATGCAATTATCGTTACTACAACCTATGTGTATCCCCTAAACACGTGACTGATGTCTCTGAAACCCATGTGTGTCTCCTGTAGATGTCAAAAAAAGATGTTTTTTCGAAATTTGGGTAGTTTGGGTAGTTATGCAACTGACTCCTTCAGTTATAACTAGTTTTTCTTCGACCCTATCTCTTCAAAAATGTATAAATAGAGGTAGGGAATTCCATGAGAGGGGAATTGAATCTTTGCATTGTTATGCTAGAGGAATTGGGATTCTCTTTACCCACACCTTTTCCCTAGAAGCTTTCTCCTTGTGTTGCAGAGCTTGGAGGCGGAGCTCCTTGGAGAAGAGAAGCAACAGAACCAGATCAAGGTTTTGTGAGGTACTCAACTTGAAGAGAAGGTATATTTGTACTTGTTTTCAATATTAATAAAGATGTGATGTCCTTATTCTTCCCAAATTATTGTTCTGTGTGTGATTGAATCTATGTTTATGATTGGATGTTTATGTTAATCAGAATAGTTTCTCATATTGTTTTGATTATCATTACTTTTTATGTGGTCATATTGATTTGAGGAAGGTATAATTCGTTTTGCAGGTCTCTTGCAGCAAGAGGAGCAAGAGAAGAAAGAACAGGATTATAAAGGCTTCTTGGATCAACCTTTGTTTGGCTAAGGTATGAACCATTCTAATCTCTGAACTTGTTTATATATACTTGTAGAACTGTTTTCATCTCTCTTTCAACCCCAGTACGTTGATGGCCTCTTAAACCCTAGTCATAGGAAACTTTCCTCTACAACACACACCATGCAGTGCTTGAATGTTTCCTATAATTCTTTGGGGTCTAGTATTCAATGGTATAAGACACAATTCTATAGACAAATCCAACTCCCAATTCCCACAAGTTTATCATCTCAAAACTAGACCTAGGTTTATCCAAGAAAAGTATTAAATGCCTTGGGTATCCCCTTGATTTCCAATCCTTTTATAAATACCTATGAGAAGTGTTATAGTAGGTATATAAGAAGATCCATAAGTGGATCACTAAACTATGGTAGTGGAAACAAAATTCTAAATACTTTCCAAAGTGCTAGTGTCTACCATATATCTATCTCTCTTTTTATTGGGTCCCTTTAAAGGCAGCACGTGGATTCATTGAAAAGGATATTCACAACTATATATGGGTCAAACATAATTAAAGGATAGGTTTTCACAAACCCAGCCGGGACTTATGTTGCACTCCATGAGAATTTTTTGTGTTGGACATCATTAGAAGCAAGGTTCAAACACACGTATTATGCTACAAGTAGGTGATTTGAGTTCTAGAAGGAAAATAGGCTTATAATTTAGTTCATAGGAATCACAATAAACAATGGGTACTAGTAGGAACTATAGTGTGGTAAGGAATTTTTTTGTAGACTATCTTGGTAACCCAAAAGAGGCCACAACTAGTCCTGATGAAACCATGGAACTTCTGAGCACTGAGTAAGAACAAGTGATTTGTTCCGATCCTTGGTGGCTAAAAGAAAACTCCCCTAAGTGCAACTTAGTGGATAAAATATGGCTTCAATTGTGAGACGTGTGCTCGATCTAGTCTTCAGGCAAGGAGAGGATATAAGAGCACTAGAATCTATGGATTATATAACCTGTGAAAACATCTCAACTTGACAAGAAAACCTTAGTAGCACAAGTTTTATGAAAAGAACCAATGATCCAAAAGGTTCTTTATTGAAAGGAATGAAAAGCTATAAGAGGAAGAGAGTTTTATTCCTAAGTACATAAAAGCAATGTGTAAAGTAAATGCTCACTTTAAGGAGCTTATTTTCCTATTCTAAGAAAAATAAAATAAATATATTAGGTAAAATCAAACAACCAATGTAGCCACCTAAGTATTTTATCAATTTTAAAGGTTTTTTTCTTGCATTTTGTTACCATCCAAAGCAAGGAAACATTATTCAAGAAAATAAAACCTACATGAAACTTCAAGATGGAGGGTTGGAAGAGGGTTCAAACACACGTATTGTGCTACAATTGGGTGATTTGAGTTTGAGAAGGAAAATAATATTATAATTTAGTTCATAGGAATCACAATAAACAAGGGATACCACTAGGAAATATAGTGTGGTAAGGCATTTCTTTGTAAACTATCTTGGTAACCCCCAAACTAGGGTCAAAATTCCAAGCACTTTTGTGATATTGGGGATCACTTAGTAAAAAATATTCAAAACACATGCATTCATTGACTTACAATAATTACCCCCATGTTTATAAATTACAACATAAACCTCTTACTTATCTACCTCTTTATTGGTAAATTGATATGTAATCATTAATAGTTCCTTTCGAAAATTTATGAATTTTCCATTAAAAAGTATCAATAATTAAAAATTCGTTCTCTCGTATAATTTTAAAGTCCTTTCCCAAATTCTTTACCATTATACCAAAATATGTATTTAGATAATTAAATATGTTTGGTATTTTCCATAGTAATAGGGCTCCCCCTTTTCCCCTCCTTCCTTATGGTTTTGTGATACTGAGTATTTGTTGGGCCTTGGAAGTTCCCAAACCCTTCCTGGCATGGAAATTAGAACCCTCCATCAAAATTGGTCTCTCTTTTAATGGGCATTGCTTATGGTGGTCACCCATTATTCCTTTTGTAGGTAATCCACTAGTCAATCCTCTTTGTTTTTAGCCTTATGAATAATTCGATGGGTAATTCACTCGACCACGATATATTTTATTGCATGTCCAAAAATGGGATCACATTGGCCATTATAAAAAGAAAGCTTTCCATAGTCAATACTAATAATATTATCATGGGCCAAATCCAAGGGCTCGTCCCTGGTGAATTAATACTTAAAATAACCCTTATATCACCTCATGCTTGGTGGTAACATTGAAAATAGGGTACAAACACCAGATTCCACAAATACAAGCAAAATATGGGCTACAACAAGATTTTTTCTTATCCCCTGCTTAAGGAAGGTTGAACAAAGTTCAGTGGCTACAATCCAAGAAAAATGCATTGTCATTTTGTTTAAATGTCACAAGGAAACCGATTCTTGAAGCATTTTTTTGTATGGACCTTAGTCGTTGTATACTTATAGACAAAATAATCACATATAAGAGTGGGAAATTCTACAATGTGGGTGTACATAAACTTTGAAGCACATTTTCTAGTTTTTTCCTGTTACTCAGAATGTCCAGCCATGGGTAAATTCTATTTGTAAGTAGTATTTTCTTGCATCCTTGAACTGGAAGGTTTCCTTGCTAGGTGACCACCTTTCATGGGACATTGAGTTTCAAGGCAATTGGATGCATTTTTGAAGTGAATCCCTCTTTTGTATACCAAAAAAAAATCATACATTGTTAATGGTTGTTGTGTCATGACATTGAATCTCTTAGTTTGTTGAATAAATATCATGTGCAAACTTGTTATTGCAAATTATTGTATAAACCTGCAAACTATCGTAGGAGGTGGAGAAACTCCAACAAATTCTCAAGTAGTGACAAAGGTCCCATGTGGGATGAGAAGAGTTCCTTCAACCCCCTTGGCTCATTTGGCTTACTTGACTTGCAAGGGCTTCTTTCTTGACTTGGATTTGCTAGGTCAAATCGTATTGTATTCCACCATAGGGTTGGTCTGTATGTTGGAGAATGATGGGAGTGTGCATGTATTATTTTCTATGGATGCACATGATTTGACAAACATTTTCACACTTTAGTAATTGTTATATCCTAGGATCCCAAGCCCTTTGAGGCACCTACTTATGAGTGGAGCCTTGTGATTCTTATTATTGGTCATTCTCCAATCACTGGCTGAGGTAAGGCCTCTAAAGGCCATGACTAACCATTTCATGTGGCGGTTGGGTTGTAGAGCAGTTATTTGCATCAAGCATACACCCTATGTTTTTTGTTTCTTATGACTATCCCAAGACTTCATGATGAGAGGTATTTTCTTAATTCGATGTCGATTTTGATATTTTGGATTTGCTAGTGGAGGTTGGGACAACAACCTGACCTATTTTTATATTAAACCATGTACATAATTTTCCAATTAATAAAATTTAAAGGATTCTTGAATTAAAAAAAAAACGTCCACATCTACATGCAAGTTGAGGCCTATCCCACTCACATGGTTGTAACATCCCGATTTTGACCCCATTGCATTAAATTTGTACATGATGTAAATATCATTATTAAATAATGGTGAGGAGCTCAAGGCCGAGTCTCCACCATCGATTTAGATTTTTATGTATCGGCAATTAAAAATCGATACCTATGGTTCTCATGCTAGCCAAACACAATATAAATTGAGACATCATGTAAATATGCAATTTAATAAAATACCCACAACTAGCTATGCAATGAAACAAGATATGGGGGCATGATTTCACAAGGAATAGGGAGGGAAATTATTCAAACCCTTGAGCCAATAGTTTTAATCCAAATGTCAATGAGAGGGCCCATAAGCTATCAACTACCCATTTTGTCTTATGCACCCAATCATTTAATTCTTCCAGAAGTTGGTTGAGGCAGTTTGGAAGTCAATTTCATATTGGGGAATGCCATGAATTTTGGGAATCATATATTTTTCTTGTGGGGAAATAAAACACCTAGAAATGTGTGCCCAAACCATTCCTCACCCATGTGTTTCATTTCCTCACTTAGTTGGAGCTAGCAGGGCGTTTTCCCTCACATTTTTCTATAGTTTTCTTCAAGTTTCCATGGCTAGAAATCGATTTTTGTGTTCCACATTGGATGGGAAGAGAGAATCACGATTTGGGGGTTTATAGAGATCATTGTTTCCCCTGTAATGACCAAAAAAAAATTCTGAAATCAAATTTCTCTCCCATGGTTGTTTCCCCATCTACCATTTCGTTTTTGGTTGCCAAAACTTTTTCCTTCATACCCAAAACTTGTGTTTTGTTGTCATGTGCATCCATGTTTTGGTATGAACTGTTAGGAGTGGAAGAGGCCCAGAATTGTCTTGATAAACCTAGTGAAGAGAGGAACATCAAAAAACGATCAAGAGGGGTTGGATAATCTTTTATGCACACCTGATAGAACACTGGAAGGGAAGGTCTGCCATGAAGGACTGTGTAGCAATGAAGGGAATACTTCCTTATGTTGGGTGTGTAGGCATTGTGGAGGCCAAGATAGATAGATCTTGTGGGGGTGTCCATAGCTCTGTGGTTTATCTCACTAGCTTAGCAATTCTTCCTTTCCACTACCTTAGTAGCTTGATAAACCCAATTGTGGATGGGCTTGGTTGAACCTTGGTGTGTATATGGATACGTGTGAGTCTGTTGTTCCCTAGTTCCTTGTAGAAATCATGCCCATATCAGGGGTGGAAGTTGTGCTGAGAGATTGATGAGCACAACTGACCTAAGGTTGGGTGGAACGTCGCAGCGACATAGCTAGTTGCTTGGGGCAACTCATTTCCAAGATAAGTACTCTCTTGTATTAAATATGCAATGTATTTGTTTTAAGAATTATTATGAATGTATTGAATTCTTGCTAGAGGTTCAAGTAGAGATTTACTTCTGTTGTATTTTCTTGCATTATACATCTGTATATGTATTTTATTTCCAATGCATTTTTCTTATGTTCACGGGGCTAGATTCCTAGTTATAGCGTCACATCCACTCCATCGCACTAGGTTGACGAAAGGGGACGTGGCAATGTGAATGCAAAAGGAAAAAGGTGAAAAGGAACATAATAAAGTAATATGAGTTTTTCTCTACCCAAAGTCCGCCATGTAGAAGGAGAAAGGTGGAAGGAAAAAAAAAGAGAAGGAAAATAATAAAGTAATATGAGTTTTCCATAACCCAGAGTCCGCCCTATGGAAGGGGGAAGGTGGAAGGCAGAAGGAGAAAAAGAAAATATAAAGTAATATGGGTTTTTCTGCAACTTGGATTCTGCCTTGTGAAATGTGGAAGGAGGAAGGCAGAAGGAGAAAAATAAAATATAAAGTAACATAGGGTTCCGAAATCCGAAGTCCGCATGCAAAAGAAGAATTACAGAAAGGGCCTTTTAATCTCAGAAAGGCCTATACCGAAAACAATGAAGCTTAAGAATGAATGATATAGGAGGATACATGGCCCATGGCCTATATGAAAGAATTTTTTTATATATACATTTTTGTCAGGTTGTATGGGTATGTTACAATATGGTATCAGATCCCACATGTTACAACACTGGGCCTAAATGGGCTAAGTTGAATAGTTGTAGAGAGAAAACTGCATCAAAACAGGACGGAGGAGACAATCGTTGATTGTGAGAAAAGTCTATGTTTTGACAAGTTGTCAATATAGGATTTTCCCAAATGTGGGCAAGTAATTTATAAAATTTTGAAAATGTCACGAAGCTAACAATTGTGTTTATGAACACTTTTTGTAGAATCGTAGTCATCTCAAAGGAAACATTCCACATAGTGCAGTTTGGGAAAATTCGGTCTTGGTTGGGGCAAGAAGATCAACATCATGAGTGATGCACAGGATCCCTATGGGCTCAAGATAGATGCCATGGGAGAAAACATACAGGTTGAGAATGTTGAAACATAATCCAATGGGAGAAGAAATCAAGAGACTCCCCCAGATATTACAGCCACCATGAGGAGCCTAAGGGTGGAGTTGCAAAGTTGTAGAGAAGATAATTAAAGGATGATTAAAGCTCAGGAAGAACAAAATCAGTTGAATATATCCATGCTACAGATTTTGACAGACATCCAAAGGCAGATAAACTCTGGGCATTGTACAACAAATCCAGAAGGGAGTAGGAGTAGTTCAAGGAGAAATTCCTGCAAGAGGTCCAATAGCTCAAGAAGAGTTTCTAGAGATATAACATATAATCTAGAAATATATTATAGTGGATCATCTGAATCTGAAGAATCCATTGGGGTTTCAAGCTTTTCATCTCACAGGAGTAAGAGGAAGAGGCATTACAAGAATAATTCATATGGGGAATTTAAGAAGGCAAATCCTCCTACATTTGATGGTGAGGTAAAATTTGGTCAAGAAGCTGAAGCTTGGCTTCTTGGGATGAGAAGGTATTTTCAAGTGCAAGACTAGTCTGGAAATATGAAGGCAAGGGTATCCATATTCAACTTAAATGAAAGAGCATCTATATGGTGGGAGCACCTCAGGCAAGTGAAGAGGATCAATGAGAGAAAGATTGTGTGGAAGCAGTTCAAGAAATATTTCAAGAATAATTACCTATCTGATAGGTACTGTGATGATAAGATTAAAGAGTTCCATGAGATGAAATTAGGACAATTGACCATGGAAGAATATGCAAACAAATTCTTGGAGCTGCTAAGCTATGTCAGGTATATTCGAGATGATAAGGTGAAAATTCAGTGTTTTCTAAGTGGGCTACCTCAAGCATATAAAGATAGGATTGAATTTGATGAACCTCGAACTCTAGAAGAGGAAATTAGGAAGGCCAAGTATTGCTATGTTCAAAACAAAAGAAAACCTGATTTCCATAAGGCATGGAAGGACAAGAGGAATGGGAAGTTTGACCAAAGGAAGAAAGGTTTCAAACCCTCTCACCTTTGAAATTAGCAAAGGCATCCATCACAAGTTGTGACTAAGCTAGCCATAATGATGGGATACAAGCCAAAAGATTCAAAGAAGCCAAGAGAACCACTTCAATGTTGGGGATGTAGAGGAGCCCATATGGTTAGGAACTGTCTGAATCGAAATGGGAATGTAAGTCAAGTTCACAACATCCAAGGATCTAAAACTGTGGGTCAAGTGGCGAGGACCATCCCTAGAATCTATGCAACACTAGAGGACCTCTAGGCAGATCATCAATCAATTGTGGTTGAAGTTGAAGGTATGATTGCTAAGCAATCTATTTCTATTTTGATTGACCGTGGATCTACTCACAATTATATCACTCCTAAAATTGTTGAGATTTGTGCTTTTAAGAAATTAAAGCATAGAAAATCATGGTTCGTTCAACTAGCCACTAGAACCAAGAGAAAAGTTAGTGAAATTGTATAGAAATGTCCATTAGATATGAATGGGATATTCACTTATGCAAACCTAAATATTCTGCCACTTGGTTCCTATGATGTTCTCATTGGAATGGACTGGTTAGAGGCACATAAGGTTAAACTTGACTGCTACAACAATACATTTGAATGCATGGATGAAGAAGGAAACCCAAGGGTTGTAAGAGACATTCCAAAGGTGATTTCTGTTAGGAAGGTTTCAGCAATGTAGTTGAATAAGTTCTATAGGAAAGGTTGTTGATTGTATGCAACCCATGTTTTGGAGGAAACATAAAATGAAACTCCTAAGTTGGAGGATTTTCTAGTATTGCAAGAATTCAGGGATTTTTTTCCTGATGAGATTCCAGGACTTCCTCCAAAGAGAGACATTGAATTTACAATTGACCTTGTGCCAGGAGCCGCATCAATGTCCAAGACACCCTGCATGATGAGCACACTAGAATTGCTAGAGCTGAAAATGCAGCTACAAGAGTTGTTGGAAAAGAAATATATCAAGCCGAGTTGTCCCCGTGGGGAGCACCAGTTCTATTTGTGAAAAAGAAAGATGGGACACTCAAGTTATGTATTGACTACAGGTAGTTGAGCAAAGTTACTGTGAAGAATAAATACCCATGACCTCAAATTGATGACCTTTTTTATCAAATGAGAGGAGCAAAGGTATTTTCAAAAATTGACTTGAGGTCTAGTTACCATCAAGTAAGAATCAAAGAGGAAGATATTCATAAGACAACCTTTAGAATAAGGTATGGGAACTATGAGTTTGTGGCAGTACCATTTGGTCTCATAAATGCACCAGCTACATTCATGTGTCTCATGAATAGTTTTTTTAGCAAGTATCTGGACAAGTTTGTTCTTGTCTTCCTAGATGAAATTCTTATTTATTCTAAGAATGAAGAAGAGCATGAAGAACATTTGAGAATGGAATTGTAATTGCTAAGGGAGCATAAGCTACATGCAAAGTTGAGAAAATGTGCCTTTTATAAAGATAAAATTCATTATTTGGATCACATTATCTCAGACGAAGGATATTTGTGGACACTAAGAAGATTGAGGCCATTATGAATTGGCCAACTCCAAGAAATGTGACAGATGTGAAATCCTTTATGGGACTTGTCGGGTACTACAGGAGGTTCATTGAAGGATTCTCCAAGGTCGCACATTCAATCACTTCCTTGCAAAAGAAGGGGATAAAGTTTGAATGGACACCAAGATGTGAGGAAAGCTTGCAACGGTTGAAGAATCTTCTTACAAGTGCACCAATTTTGAAAATTGCATACCCAGAAAAAGACTTTGTGGTGTGTACCGATGCATGCAATCAAGGACTTGGAGGAGTTCTTATGCAAGAAAACCATGTGGTATGCTATGAGTCAAGAAAGTTGAAGGAGCATGAGAAGATCTATGCTACTCATGATTTGGAAGTTGTAGCCATAGTACATTCTCTAAAGATGTGGAGGCATTACTTAATGGGAAGGAAATTTGAGCTAAGGACAGACCATTGTGGTCTGAAATACTTGTTTGGTCAGCCAACTTTAAATGCTAGGCAAGCTAGATGGTTGGAATTTTTGTGTGAATTTGATTTTGAAATCAAACATATAAAAGAAAAAGAGAACAAGGTGGCTGATGCACTCTGCAAGAAGGTACATGAAATGCATGTGGAATCTCTTAGTACTTTCCAACCAGATTTGAGGCAACAGATTATTAACCATATTGCCAAGGATGAAGTGTACATGCAGATAAAGGACAAGTTGCAACAACAAAACCCTGAAAGGAAGTACGAAGGATATCAATTGGAAGGAGACGAACTCCTTACTTATAAGAATATAATTAATATAACAAATGTGGCATATTTGAGGAGGATTGGTATGGATGAAATCTATCAAGATCCATATGCTGATCACCCAGGATAGTGCCAGGATATCAGAAAACAATTGCTACATCCAGAAAGCAGTATTTTTGGTCAGCAATGAAAAAGGACATTGCTGAGTATATTTCTAAGTGCATGAAATGTCAACAGGTGAAGGTTGAACATCAACACCCAGGATGTTTGTTGCAACCTTTTCCAATCCCAGAATGGAAATGGGAAGTCATTTCCATGGATTTTATTATAGGGTTTCCAATGACTATGAGAAAACATGATTCCATCATGGTTGTGGTGGGCAAGTTAACAAAGCATCACATTTTATACCAGTCAAGTCCACATATAAATTCAATGCCATTGCAAATATTTTCATGAAGGATATTTTCAGATTGCATGGATTTCTTAAGGAAATAATTCTTACAAGGATACCAAGTTTACTTCAATTTTTTGGAAGGGTCTTTTTGCAGATTTGGGTACAAAGTTGAACTTTAGCATTGGCTACCATCCTCAAATTGATATAAAAACATAGAGAGTAAATTAGGTGCTTGAAGACATGCTTCACATGTATGTAATGGACAAACAATCCAAGTGGTAGGATTATTTACACTTGGTATAGTTTTCATATAATAATGGGTAGCAAGCATCATTGGGAATGAGTCCATATGAGGCTTTATATGGAAGAAGATGTAGGACACCAGTGACTTGGGATAATCCAGTGAATAGAATTGTGTTTGGTCCAGAATTGGTTAAGAGGTTGCAAGAGGTTGCAAACATCGGGTAGAACTTGAAAGCAGCCCAAGATAGACAGAAGAGCTATACAGATAATCATAGAGTGCATAGGGAGTTCAGTGTTGGAGATCATGTTTATCTTAGAGTGATGCCAAGGAAAAGTTCCTTGAAGATTGAGATTTATGCCAAGCTATCACCTAGATATTGTGGGCCATTTGAAGTGCTTCAAAGAATAGGGCCACTTGCATATAGACATGCATTTCCTGCCAGCACTAGAGCTCATAATGTTTTTCATGTCTCTTTGCTTAAGAAATATGTACATGATCCTAACCATGTGATTAATTGGGATGTGATTCATGTGGAACCCGAGGGAGGGTTCAAAATTGAGCCATTGCACATCCTAG